>CM077232.1:10539907-10794907 GCA_039654775.1 Spinibarbus caldwelli
GAGAAGCTATCCATAGGGGGAAGTACAAAGACCTTTAAAGCTTAAGTCTATATGAATTATGCATCAAGCGATCAGGATTTCTACTGTGTAAAATATGTTTTCTTCTAATGCTCTTTGGCTTTAATTGTCTTCAGAACTGTACTTTAATCATTAATAGCCTGATTACAGTAAAATCTGTTGAGGAGATCCAACTCTGTCCTACTATATGAATTTTTATAAAAGTGTGTTCTAAATAGCTTGCATTTTCAAATGTTAGTTATACAAAGAATGGAACTCCAATCTATGTAATCTTTACTTCTTCTCAGTTTTTCTGCTGTACAGAAGTGATCTCTTCCCCCAGTATTCCCAAGTTGGCCACAACTGTCATAGACCATATGAAATACCAGAGCAATGCAGACAGGAAGCTTTGATTGGAAATATGACAGTAGCTGGTGTTCAGATGGCCTTAATATTGACTCCCTCCTCTGACTGACTCACCACAATGCAATAAGTCCTCCAAACAGCTCTCTGTTCACTAGTAGAGGTGAATGAGGCATTTATTTGAGCACATTTAGACTAAACCAACCATAAACAAATCTTCTGATCCTGTATTGGATCATAACTATCAATGATTTAAAGGCAGTTTTTTATTCAGCTGGATGGTATAACAATGCCCCATATGTTTAATTAAAGGGATAGTTCAACATTCGGTCTTTTTTTTTACTCAACCTCATGTAATTTCAAACCCATATACTGTTATTTTTTATGAAACAAGCAATATATATATATATCACAAAGTATGGCATTTATGGCTGCATCTTTGTCCTTTTTTGAGCTTGACAGCTGTGGTCACTATGAAATGTGGTTGTATGGAAAAGAGCTGTATGAAGAATATTAAAATCTTCATGTTACACGTAAAAAATAAATAAATATATATATAAATAAACATAATAATAATTAAAAATAACAACATACTAATTAGTGTTGTTTTATTATTATTTATATACTATTATAACATTGATCAATGTTTGAAATTAGCTTTTATTTTTATATTTTCAGTTTTGTATTTTAATTTTAGTTCTAGTTTTTGCTTTTGTAATTTTTAGTAGTTTTGATTTTTTTTTTCCTTATTTTAAGCTTTTCATCTAATATTTATATTTTATTTCAGCTTTATTTCAATTACAGAAAACAAATTTTAATACTTTTAATAGCAGTTAACCATAACAAAACTGATACAGATTTGGAAAAACATGAGGGTGAGTAAATTATGAACAAATATTCATTTTCAGTTGAGTTATTCCTTCAAAACATTGCCTTCTTATCATTCTCCTCAGCCCATTTCTCTCTCTCTCTCTCTCTCTCTCTCTCTGATGTTTTGCTGACCGTCATTATTAGGGCAGAACAAAGATTTGTCTTCATTCATCTCTCCCCTTCGGCTGTTCATGCTCTCTCCCATCATCATCATCTCCACAAATGTGGGATTCTGAAGGCACTGCAGACAGGCAGAGGGGCAGAGAACCCTCTAACCCTCCTAAAAACCCCACCCCAAACCTCACTACGGATGGTTATCCCCCGACCGCTGAATGAATCTTCTTTTATGCTTATAGCTTCCAAGGCTCTGAGGCCCACTTATTTTCATGCACTTTCTTAGTAATATGGGCGTCTGCCTTCCCGAAATAGCGTGTCTGATGGGTTTAGCCGTGTGTGGTGTGCCAACGCCGCATGGAGTAGAATGAGGGTGGGCCATGGTAATTCAAAAACACATATGTCTGAGCCATGTAAACCAAGCATAGGCGCTCTTATTTGTCTGAGTGCTGATTTCCATTGTTTTCCCTGACCGCCTTCCCTAATGGAGTCTTAAGCTATATTCCGATTCATAGGGTTTGTACACAATGAGCAGGGGGTATCTGTAGTTCACTTCACTTTAAAAAATGCATTCACTAGGAATGCCCTGCAACATCATCAAAGACAGAAAACACTTAAGTTACCCAGATTAGGGGTTTTGCGTGTGAGGACATAATATAATTTTTTAAATTTACTTAACAAGATCATTTTAATTATTATAAAAAAAAAAAAAACTTAAAAAGAATCATTGTAATTACTATAAAATATATAACATTAAAATAAGTTAAAATAAAATGTATAATTATAAAAATTACATATTCTGTAAATTCTGTAAACATATATTACAAAGCACAAACTGGTTTAAACTGTGGATATGGTCATAATCATCCACATACTGACTCAGCTGAAACCCCAAAGTGATGGCTAAAGAACAAAGCCTCCAACCTTATACAGTTCCAATCAATCATTTGCAACAAAAACCTATTAGAAACAGAGGTGGCGCTATTCTCCATAAAGGCACAGTTCATCCAGAATTAAACATTGCCTTTTGTGTTTCACAGAAGACAAATGAAATTGGAATGAAATGAGGTTGAATAAATGATAACAAAATTTCCTATAAGTCAATGTATGTAGCGCTAAAGCAGCACTAGTTTGGGGAAATCAGAGATTAGATTTTTGGAAACAATGACCCTTTTAATATAATATAACATAACTTCTAAAAAAAAAAAAAAGTGTAAAATATTTTGTCATCTCAACAACAACATTCATTTGCAATGCCTTTTTTGAGTATGATGAAATAATACACTTGGGTAAAGAAACCCAATAAATAAATAATTAAAAAATATATAAATATTATATGAATGAATGAATCAATCAATCAATTAATTAATCAATACATATTATTTGAATAAAATTTTATAATATAAAATAATCATAATATTTAAATTTGAAATGCTAAAAATTTGAATGTTATTTAAATACATACTTTCAAATAAATGAATATTTTACCATATATATATATACATAAATAAATGTCATTTGAATATATAAATAAATGGCTAAGTGTCTGTCTTTGATTTCTTGCAGTGGTTTTTCAGGCCAAAAAATGGTATGACATTATGTGAAATTATATTAAAATGACTATTACGTAAAATTTAAAAAACGTGTCAACAGAATTGTCAACTGTCCAGCAATAATCAAACCTGAAGAGTTGTACATCAAGCAATAATCGAACAAGAAATATTGAACATCAAGCCAGATCCCTTAGACAACAAATCTATCTCCTCTCAAGCAGGATCTAGTCATAATTTTCCCTAGACCGGCCTATCACAGCGTCCCCTCAGCAGATGCTCATGTATACAGCCTGAACCATGCCTCTGTTATGGTGGATCAATCCTAATTAGCCTGATGGTTATTGCATCCCACACGAACTCCAGACTATGTTGAGTCAGACTAGCTGCCCTAAGGTTTGGCCTCCTGGGGGGTGAATGTGAGGATGAGAGACATTCTCTAATCCAGCAAACCAGCAAACAGCAGCTGCACCCTGGATCTAATCCCCCCCTCCATCCACAGCCTCAAGCACTGCCAAACACGAGCAAACTGTCAGGCGTCCCACCTGAGACCCGCAAATGTCAGACTTATTCATTATATCGCACACTTCTGCTTACAAAACTGGCGTATTTGTCATTGAGTGTCGATTTAGGCCTCACTCCCCTTGTGAGAAACGATGTTGTCTTTGATGCTGTTGTCTAATCTTACGGTGATACAGCTGAAGGTACAACAAGGTTTCTCTGTTTGCTGTTCAATATTAAAACGCAAATCACAAATGCTTTTCAAGAGTCAGAGAGCATGTTGTGCTTTCATGTACATCCGTCTGTTTAATCCAGGGTTGGATGTCTCTTAACTGCATGTACTTTGTAGTTCTGTACCTAGATCTCCAAACATGAATATGTCTGTGATTTATCTCAAGAATACAAGCTACATTACATTTCATTTGAAATTACAAAAAGAAATTTCCAGAAAATGTTGGGCATTCCCAGATAAAACAACAAAAACACCAAGGCAGAGTCAATGTCTGTGAAATGACAACAGGGAATATTGTCCCAGGCCATGGGATATGGGACGGCCCACCTCATAAATATTTAGGCTAATCTGCACTCTATTTAACACATTTTACAATATCTAAAATCATTTCTGTGCAATTCTGCCAATTTTTACAAAATAAATCAGTGCAGTAGGAGTGTAACAATGCACTTGTTTTTTTTTTAAAATTGCATATCAATTACAAATCCTGCCTATGGATATGCATCAATATTGAATCATGGATTTTTGCTACCTGGTCTCATGACGAAAACGTACCTCTGGGAACTTTTTTGCAAGACGTAAAATACATACCAATAAGTACATATCACTGCAGTTTCCAACAGAAATGAATACTAGAGGCGGTAAAACAGCGAGCATTTGTAATTGTTTTCGTACACAGTTATGATTACAGCTCCATATGTTTCACTTTCCGAACGTAACAAGCTTGCTCGGTAGCTCAGCAGGCACAGAATTGGACTTAGGATGCAGAATCCTTGGGTACGAATTCTGTCAAAAACATGACACGCTGAAAGATGAGAGATCGAGAAACAAGCTAAAATGGCATGATTGCGTTTTTACATCATCTTCCCTTTTGTTCATACTATTGGGTATGTTTAGGTGTAGTGCAGATTGTACGTTATTTTAAAACGTCATGGAGCATTAGACTTACAGCAGCACTCAACGGACATTTCAAGTCAGAACTGTGGTGACACCTACAAAACCAGCGTCACTTAAAACGTACCATATGTACATTCATCTGTTCCGCTGAAAAAAATTAAAAACGCTTTTAGTGCCACCCAGTGGACATTTCACATCAAATATGTCACAAAAAGCACATGGTGGTACGCATTTCGCGTCTTGCGAAAAAGTTCCCAGAGGTACGTTTTCGTCATGAGACCAGGCTTGACCAGGCATGAGATTTCTTGAATCAGATGTTTCATTCAAAAGTTGCTTAAATTAAGAGAAAGCTGCGATTTAGTACAGTATCATTCAAAATTTTAAAATACATAATTATTAAATTACTTTCCTGCACAAATTATTGAGGACACGAGTGCGGAGTTGTTCATTTCTTTGCGAATCAGATCAAACTAAATCATTCCTGAATCGAACTGAGAACCTATGAACTGTGAATTGAATCAGTTTGCTGTCTAACCAAAGATTCACACCACTACAGCACAGAAAATCAGGCTTGGAGGGAGGGAGGCCCACCCATTAAAATTTGTCCCAGGCTCTGTGCTTTCAAGCGACAGCCCTAAATAAAGTGACTTGGGAAAGTGGAATACCTTGGCTTCTAGACACTGGGGGTAAATGACACAGCGGTTGTATTCACACACTAATTAAGCCTTTTGCCAAGACAGTCCCCCAAGTTTTCCTCCAAAACAGTCAGCAAGCACATCTACATTCAGTCTCCACACAAACTAATTGGTCTCAAGCGAGTGTGGATGGATGAAGAGACAGAGGCCGAGGTGTTTCACCATTGAAGCTCTTGAGAGCCTAGTGGAAAAAAAGAAACAAAGGTCTTCATTAACATAAAGGGGCTTTCATCTGGGCTAGACCTTTAATCAATACATGCACGTTAACCACACACAATCACATAATAACTGCGCAGGCACAAAGCACACGCTCTGGCTGGCTAAAAGTCGAGAACTCGACTGGTTCAAACACAGCAATTCACAAAGTCTTCATTCATATGATGTTACACCAACTTTGGTAGATTTTGAAATTTAAATTTGGGTGGGTTCTATAAATTAACATGGGGCAATGAGCCAAATCACAGTATGAAGGAGTGGTCACACAACACTTTTATCTCCATTTACAAGTTTGGTGAACTCTGACCTGCAAACTCATATCACGTAAAGATCGATATGTTAGAATGTGACCTCTTTGCATTAAAAAAACTTAAATAAAAAAAAAAAAACAAAGTTTAAAGCTGCAGTTTTGCAGCACTGCAGGAAAGTGGAGAAGTATCACAACTGTTCCATAGTCTGAAGAAAATCAGGTGTGGCCTGTTGTTTGGCCCACCTTATGGTCAACTTGGATTAGCACTTTTCTAAAGCATTGACCATCAATATAATTCCTGAGAAGTATGGGATAGATCTGACCCACGATGTGCATTAACTGGACACTAATTCTGTGAAGCAACAACACTGACCTTAATCTCTTAACAGGGTGTGAAAGAATCACCTCTCCAACCAACAGCCACGGGTCACTGTGTTACAGATACACCTGACTCGTATGGTTTGCTTTGACTAATTGATTTAAAGCAAAAGCACTAGGACACACACACAGATTTACAACCACACAGTAATTTTTTAAACATGTTGGTTTAGCCTGGTAGTCAATGGGATCATAAAATGACACATTGTGACACTCTATAATGTGAAATCATGCAAGCAACAGACACAACAAATCTGTCATTTGGGGCAAGACAAACTCCAAGATTACTCTGACTGACTACTATAAATTGCTTTAGACAAAAGAATTATATTTAAACAAACATCACACACGCAAGAGTTGTTCCAAATATCACTGGCCGACTCACAGACGCGTTGACATTCGAACCAACAGCACGACTGCGAACTTGATATTGCTTTTATACAACAGTTCAATAAACAAGACGTTAATACTGAGTAACTTACAATTTAGACACAATACCACCAGCTGCTTTGTCTGTTTATGAAAACAGGTGCAAAGAAAGGCACTTCTTTGAAAAATACACAGTAGTAGCATTCCTAAATGGATAAGTGTTTTTGAACGAATAAACTGAGTGACTTATTTATAATAACAGTTCCTTGTTTGATTACTGAATGAATTAGTGTGTTTGAACAGATCAGTTAAGTGAATGAATTAATGACTCTATCAATTTGTTTCTTGAATGATTCGCTAGAGTAACTGATTCAATGACTCACTTGTTTCATTTCTGAATGAATCATTATGCTTGAATGAATTGTTTGATAGAATAATTAATTGATTCAATCATTAGAACTGTCACATGTCGCCACCTACTAACATACAGTAGCAACATAACTTAGCAAACAAACTGAATGATCCCCAACAAAATGCACCTGAATAAATCCTGAAAACAAACAAATAAATAAATAACCTAAATAAATAAACTAACTATTTTATAAGAGTAAATAAAACCTATTGGAATTAGATAATTTCATTTACTCTAGAGAATTTCAAATAAAACAGGATATGATTGGGTCACAGAGCATACAGCAATTGATGCAGGCACAGTAATTGTACCTCACTTTCATGATAAACATTAGGCTGGAAATCAACTGTACCCGGGCCGCTGGGACAGTTTATACGATTTGACCCTGAGTAAGAGGGAGAGTAAATATTTCATGACTTCTGCCAACTGAAGTGCACTCAACAGTACACTGACGGGTGAGGTAATCACTGAACGCAAACACAGCCCCACTGTAACTAAAGCATTTATAAGTCTTGTCAGACAAGTGATTCTCAGCAGGGTTATATCTTGTCTCTATTAAGTAGGATAACAAGATTACACACAGAGTAGTGGCCACACTACTAATACAGTGCAGCTTGGTGATACCTCTCCCTCCCTCTTAAAAAAAACATTCTTTTATTCCCAAAAGGCTGCTGGATGTCTCTTCACTGTTGGGCATTTCAACTGGAAAACGATTGTGTTGTCCGCACACAGCTACTAAGTGAGACGGAAGAGAACATGTCTTGAAACTGCCATATTTATAACAAAATCAATCTTGTCAAGCTCATTCTTGTCTTGTGGTTTAGAGTCTGGAAGAAATATCAAAATGTGGTGCCAAAGTCACTTGAAAACTCAAGCTAGCTCAAAGAGAGCTCACAGTGCCCAAATCTGATGTTATCCATGCCATTTCAAATCAGAGAAATGGAAAAATGGGCCAAACATTATGCATTCCGACTGAAATCCCTGGAAAGATTATCCAGTTAGTTTTTATTCATCATTGAAGCTCAGAAGTGAAAGTACCCAGGCTCATGATTATTAGAAGTTATGAACAGCACAGAATTAATTAGAGGATTTAATCTGAAAAATATTCACATTTCTGTCTGAAAATGCAAATCTAAAAGCAAACAAGTTAGCATGCCACAGACAGAACGAACGATAGAACGAACAATAGATAGATAGATAGATAGATAGATAGATAGATAGATAGATAGATAGATAGATAGATAGATAGATAAACCCTTTATAAAGGGATGCTGCAGGTTTCAGTTTGGCAGCATCTTCTTAGGAACCTTAAGTGAGTTTGTCTCTAACTAAGAGCCTCCTGGACAGCAGATGGTCAACAGTACTGCAGTCAGAAGTTATCAGCAGGTATTAGACGTCTCTCACTAAGACTTAAGCTTGATGTGATCAGTTAGAAATGTCCACTTTAGTTAAACAGATTCCTTTCGTCACAATCACTCCATTCAATAGCTACTGTTCTCAGTTACCCACTTTTTTCTATTGCAGGGGTTTGAAAAAAGCAAATCAAGAAATAACAATAATAATAAATAACATTAAAATAAATGATACATAAAAATCATAAAAATACACACACACACACACACACACACACACACACACACACACATATATATATATATATATATATATATATATATATATATATATATAGCTGCCTTTATATTTTAAATGCGATCCTTCCCAATGGGAATCATTATAATTGGGGGTCCATGCCATTACAATTTTTGAAAGCTGCTGGTCCATCATGTGGGGGAAAGATGTGCAGGTGTATGACAAAAAAAAAAAAAAAAAAAAGTTTAGGTGTGAAACAGAAGTATAGCAAAAACACTGTAGACAATAACAGTGGGATTTGGGATCTTCATCTCATTGCCTGGAGTCCTGCCGTCTCTGAGATTCAGCCCTAAAGAGATAAACATCAAGACTGACAAATGGCCCGCAGTCGAGCCTGAGAGCTGCAGAAAAAAAACTCTGTTTGGATGATGTCAGACCACATGGCAGACATGACAAGAGAAAATATCATACTACCACAGCTCTGTGGCAGCTCTGTAACACCCAGAAGGCCCACAAGCATTACCAAAACATGATTATTATTCATTTGTGAGACTCAAGCATAACTACCGTTATTAATTATAAAATAACTCTAACGGCTCACTTTAGTTGCAACAGTGATTTATTTATAAAAGCCTTCATGGCACCATATCACAGCACACAAGACTAACTAAGACAACAGGCTTACTATTAATTGCACTGAATTAGTTTCAGTCTAATTGTATCAAGCTATAAAGTGATGTGCAATGTATGGTTGAAAGGAGAACAAAGCATGACTCCTCCACAGTGTACATCTTATCAAATAGTCGTTCCTGATCATGAATCTCTTTAAACACATTTTTCATGCTCCTCCTGTCCCTTATCGTCTACTTATTTTTTTAATTATGTGCATCCATGTGTAAAATCAAGCTGGAACAATGTTTTCAGTGTAACCCGTCCATTTGGAAATGTGCTCCAGCCTCATTCACATTCTTTTATATTTCATAACTGGACAGGAGATCTGGCAAGTAGACATCACAGTGATGCAACATTTCTATCTATCAGAAGAAAGGACAGTCCATTACAGAACTATTCTGTGCATGAATCCATTGCATTGCTAATAGCATAATATACAATAAAATCTTCATCAGTAGATGACAAGGGCCAAAATAACCAAATCTGTTAATAAAAAAAATAAAAATGTAAATCAATAAAATCACTTTTTAAACAGAAAAATAAGTATTTATTCAAAATGCATTTAAAATGCATTTTAAAATAATAAATTATTAAATCACTTTTTAAATGAACAAATAAACAGATATATTTAAAACTGTTTATTTAATTCATGTTTTATAAATGCAGTTAAATGTACCAGAATTAATAAATTATTAAATCGTTTTTAAACTGAAAAAACAAACAGACATATTTAAAGCTGTTTGTTTAATTCAGTTTTAAAAATGCACTTGTACCAGTAAAATAATAGATTATTAAATAACTTTTCAAACTGACAAATAAAGAAATGATCAACACTGATTATTGATATTTAATATGTTAGACATATCAAAAGTAAAAAAAAAATCTAAATAATAATAATGTTTAAATAATATTAAAAAAGCTGACATAATTAACTTTTTATATGTAACTTCTTTTCTTTGGGAGCAAACAACTATCAACACAACATAGTGCCACTGATATTTTGCATAAAGTAAAATTAAAAAACACTCAAATTTAAACATTTTAATTTCTTCCTGATGCTTTGTCTCTGCAAATTACTTTCAGAGTAAGCACTCCTTAAAATGTCATTTTAGGGATAATAAATAACACTAGGAAGGAGTTAAGTGCCTTGCTCAAGGGTACAAATGTGACACTTTATGGATCTCCCCTTGCAGTGTTTGAACCTACAACCTTTAGATTGCCAGCTCAGTTTGTTAACCCCTACACTAAAGAAGCAAATAAATTCCTCAGAAGCACATATAAGAATGCACTGCAATTTGAGCAAGACACACAGAGTCATAGATGTAACAACACTGCAGTCCTCTGAGTGGGTGTGAGAGCAAACAGAACCAGAAATGACCGGTGGAGACCTGGCAGGTCAAAGGTCAATAGGTTTCAGCAATAAACCTGTCTATTCAGCACAAGCACCTATATAAATATGACCTTACACTTTATGAGAAAGAGAGAGAGGAGAGAAGCGAAGATCTAGCTGGAGTAAATTAGTCAGCTCAAGCCAAGGCGTCAAAAGAAGCTCCAAGTTCCTATTTCCTCTCTCTCTCTCTCTTTTCTCCATCTCTGCCTTTTATTCTCTGCCTCCGTTCTGCATTGTGAAGAGCACAGGAAATTCCTCTCAAGTGAAATACTCATCCCATGGACAGATTAAGTGCAGAGACTTATACATATGAGGGCGGGAGACTGCAAAGAGGGGCAATTCTTGAAAGACAGAGAGGGAATCCTGTTGGAAAATCCAGTTTAAACGGGTAACTGTGTTTTGGAACAAGATAGTTGGCTAGCATGTTCCTAAAAACCAGGTTCACCAATGTAAGCTGATTTGTTGCTGGTCTAAGAAGGTCTAGCAGTAGCCTAATGACCATCTAGAAATCAGTTACCATGTTACAAAACATGCAGATACCAACTTAAGCTGGAGTTGTCTTAATGAAAAAGAACAGGAAAGCTTGAGGATAAAAACATATTACCTTAATATAGATGAAAATGTGTATGGACAGCATGCACCAAACCATTTTGGTTACCACTGACGTCCACTGTACAGACAAAAACACTGAGATATTTCTCAAAATATCTTTGGAATTCATAATCTGTGTGGTTTGGAATGATGTGAGTAAATGATGACAGACTTGTCAGTTTTGGGTGAACTATCCCTTTAAGACTGGATAAATGGGTCTCAGCTTGGTCAAGACCAGTTAACTAGCTTTGAATGGTTTAAGCTGTGTTTTTCAACGAGAGGTTTTCTCCTGAGGCCACTAGCTGCTTGCAAGGCATTCGAGTAGAATGGAAAAAGCACCATGCCCCTTTATGGCTCAGAGCAGTGCTTACCCTGCCCACATAAATGAACTCCAGGGTGCGGCCGGCAGCGCTGCCCAGTTGGCCTGACCTGCAACTGCACACAACAACTAACATAACAGGACATTCCCTTTGATTAGCTCCTTATAAAGAGATCCCATTCCTACACCAACACAACTACTGAAATGAGACGTCCAAAAAGCTCCAATTCACCTTTGAGAGCTTTTCAACGTAAAATGAAACATTAGCTGTTCCAAAACCTAGTGAGCTGCTTTACTGTACTGTCTAAATGGGGAGCCATCTCGTAAAACAGCATCCTAATTAAAAAGGAACATCATAACTGACTTATTTGAAACACTTCATATACAGTACATCATATAAGCTACAAATTCAGAGCTGCCGCAAGAGAGGCACAACAGGGTTTGACATTAGCATGTTGCTAAGCTAACAATAAAAAACTGCCAAATCTTGTTTAAAAATCTTCATTTTTTGATCAGATTGAACTATTTTTATATGAAATATAGTGTTGTTTGTTGTCTGAGTTAGTTCTAACAAGGTGGGTCTATATACACGCAGAGACTATGGTGTTACGTGAAACGGGTTTGTTTGTTTTTTTTTTTGTCTGTTCAATAAAGGTCCAGAATTGTGTGTAATATCACATGTTGTGTATGTGTGTAACCATTTGTTGAGCTGTTTAGTCCCAGAAGTGTAGTATCGACTTGCATGACATAGTCATTATTGCTTTTCTCTATGCTACAGCTACAGTCTGTGTATTGCTTTATAATGGTGACATTAATAATAATAAGTGTTCTGTTTAAGAAGATGATGTCTAACATTACAATATGTATATTTATAATCTGCATATCCATCTTGGAAACATTTTTGACTAAACTCGGGATATCTGGGATATCATTATCTGCAAATGACACATGTGATGCTGCCTTAAAAATGTGCCTTCAAATCATGGTATCTTAGGAGGCACACTAAAAAAAATCACAATTTAGCCTTTTCTGACTTTTTTTCAGTAAAAATAGCTAAAATCCTTGAAATTAACTTGAGAAGCAACACTTCCAAGATAATAAGACTTGTTTTTATAGATTGCATCTTGAATATACAGTAAGTGTATTTTATCTTACTGCTCTGGCAGATTCTTTCAATCATTTTTAACTTGTTTATACTTAAACAAGTAAAAGAATCTGGCAGTGCAGTAAGACAAAAATACACTTATATTATATCATATGGTGTTGCTTCTCAAATAAATTCATCTATTGTTTCAACTACAAAACTGGAAAAGAAGGCAAAAGTACTTTAAAGGAATAAGAGTATGATTTTTGCAATACAAGTATAATAGTAGTTGCTAGCCTTTTGAAGCAGCTTTCACAATAACTTAGAATGCTGTATAGGTAACTCAAAGTTAAACAGAGTTCTTTAAGCATAAATCTGAGAGTGTGTGAGAGAAAGAGAGAGATACAGCAATGTCTTACTTCTTCAACACAAAGTAAACAAAGCGTTTGGCTTAGAAAGCTGTAGATTGATCATTTCTCTGTCCTGGGTGCTGCTGTCTGACTCCTTCCTGTGCAATTTCTCTTCCACATTTTTCTCTCACTATCCTTGCTCCCATTTACCTTCATTCAGAGATGCGAAAAGATCTGCCCTCTTCTCTTGAGGAACCTGGAGTACTTCAAAGACACACCGCAGGCAAAGTCCTTCATCTTTGCAAACTGCATCCATAATGAAGGTGTCTTCCCGGCACTTAGCAGTCTAATGGCACTGCAATATTTACTTGACTCATCTTTCGCACTTAATATTTGCAAACAAAACTTGTCTTTTCAACTCACCAGATTGCCAGTGCTTCACTCCGAGGACATTCCCAGGCGTCAGATTGAGAATAATCTCACCCCTTTTCCTGGGAAAATTGTAAATTCACAGCCTGGCTGAAAATAGCTGAGTAAATTGCACATTTAAGATTTTTTTCCCTGTTGGAAAATCCATCTCAAACTTATAACTGGAACATGGTAGGGTATGTAATTTCAAGCTGGTCATTAGTTACAAAAACCAGCCTGACCACTTTAAATTGGTATGACCAGCTGGTATAAGATGGTCTGCCAGCCTTCACCAGGTAATGGCCACCAAATCGTAAAAGATCAGAAATTATCTTCCTTTTTCGGGAGACAATTTTGAACTTTTTTTTGTCTATGTGATGCAAGTTTTGTACTGAAGGACCCTCAATCAGAAAGCAGGAAATGTGACCCCGACCCAGCTGCTGTCCCCCAGCTCCAATCCAAAAGAAAACACAGATATCAGACACCAGATGGCCAAATCACAGTGTTTAATTGCACTACAAAATTTTCACTACAGCAATTCATTCATGAGTGTTTATAGGAGTATATGAAATTGTTTGCAATGGTTTAAGAGCCACATCCCCACACACGCATACACACACACTGCAGACAAGGGTCCTTTCAGCAGGGTCTGTTTTCCTCTCGTAAACAGCCGTGCTTCTCTACTAAATGGGATTCCACCCCCAGCTCCTCTCATATCCTCCTCACATATGGACTCCCCCACTGAGAATGAGAAGGAGGCTGTGAAAGAATTACAAGAGAGGGGGTGGATTCAGAAAGACGTGACTGAAAGAGGAACAAGAAGAAAGGAAGAGCGACATTGAGCACAGAATTATTTAAGATGGCAGTCGAGGACAAAACAGCATGAGGCATTTCTTAAGAAGTAAAGGTTAAAGTTCAACTTGATGTATCCTTATGCTGGGGAAAATGAAACAGAAGGAGTATTGCACTGTTTTTAACCTGTTTTGTTGTCGTCCAGTTTTCTGTCTATATCTCTTCTGTCATGACTAAGTTTAATCACATATCTGCTGTTCGACACAAACAATGCAATGGTAATCAGTTATCAGCTAATTTGTCCACATACCACCAACTCAGGAAGAAAATCATTACATGTTACATGAGACAGGTTTAGACCAGCTGTAATGGCTCCATGGAATAGACCAGCAAAAAGCACTGATCGGCAGTCTGCGAATGGTGTTTAAGGATTCCTCCCCAATTGTAAATCATCCCCACTTTCACATGCCCAAAAAAGAAAAAAAAGCCCCATGAGATCATTATCGTAACAGCCCCAGACACACATCCGGGGAGAGGGGATTTTACTAGCCATAGCTCACTCCTGACAGAGGAAGTCCCAGATTCCAGCTGTAGATCTGGAGAGGTGATGAAAACAGATGAAATCAGTTTCCACAATGCAATTGAAATAAAATTGACTATACTGCTGATTCTTCTAAAGTGATAATTTTATTCATTATACTAAGGGAAATTCAGGTGTTACAGCAGTTAAACAAGAAGAGGCATGGAAAATAGCAAAGAATTCACACGGCATGCAAAAATAATTTTTTTGTTTGTTTTTGTGGAAATAAATTAATACTTTTATTTAGCAAGGATGCATTAAATTGACAGATATTTATAATGGTATAAAAAATCTTGAGCACCAAATCGACTTATTAGATTGATTTCAGAAGGACCATGTGACACTGAACACTCTGTTTTGCCATCACAAAAATAAAAACATCATTTAATTATTAATGTTTTTGCTGTATGTATGCATGTTTTTGATCAGATATATCTAGCCTTGATAGACTTAAAATACTTTTTTTAAAGAACTTATTTTTAACTTTAAAATACCAACCCCAAATGTTTGAACAGCAGTGTACTTCCATAGAGAATGCATTTAAGAAAAACTCAACAAAAAAGCTTGCAACATCAGCTACTGTGTGAACATAAATGTAAACAGACTACAGCAGAACGCAACATGGTGTAGCGAGGTGTTTTCATAATGGCTGTTTTTAGAGGTTCTCATTTACTGCGTTTACATGGTCATTGATGATTCCTGAATGTACTGTTTACATGAACGTAATTTCAACATAACATTGTTCTAATTCAGGCCTTGGAGAAGGCAACCACATGATCATCATTTACAACCAGTATGATGACTTTAGATGCTACAGGACCCTCCCAGGGGAACCTAATACTTTGGATCCACAAGTACCTTCATTAGCAATGATCCATGTCTGAATTATTTATTTAAGAGCTAATTAATGGCTATAAATGACGGATCCTGACAAACAATCAGATTAATGAAGCATACTGTAAATACTGCACTGACATAAACAAGCGCGTGAATGAGCTTCTGACGGACTCATGGGAGGGGGGTTTCTGTCTGCCATGATGAATCACTTCACTCTCACGCAACTTCAGAACTTCTCTCCAATTGTGCTTCTCTTGATTCCAGACCATTCACAGGGGTATTGAACCACCGCTTGCTCATAGAAAGAACCTAAACATTACCACATTGCTGTGATGAAGCTCTGCTTCTGCAATCACTGCCAAACAAGGGTCTGTGAACCTCTGAGCATTAACCAGGCCAAGAGGAGGGGCTGGGAAAAAGCCCAAATCCATAGTGGTGTTGGGCGTGTGACATTAAAGAGTCGACAGATATTTCACAGTTTTTTACAAGCTATGGCATAAACAAACCCAGCAATTACAGCCTGCCAAGCTAATGAAGTCTCCTCTTGTTAACAAGTAGGCAGCCAATGACGCTTCATCTTGGGAGATCATTAGAATTTGTCAAAACATTCCTCAAACACATCTCACAATATGAATTACTCAGTGAGGTGACACTATCAGGACTACTTAAAGCTTTGGTGAGTTGCTAACTAAACATAAAGTAAACGTTTTGGAAACTCATATGGGTTTCTACTTCTGTGGAACACAAAAGATATTATGAAGAATGTTTCTGCTTGTTAATGTCCATACAATGAAGTCAATGGGCTTCAAAAAGGAAAGAAATGTAGGAAAATTAATCCACATGACTCTAAAGTGACATGATCAATTCAAAACTTTGATCAATGCATGCATACAATGGCTACATCAGGTATGGCGACACAAACCTTAAACGTCATTGTGTTCGGCTCCATAATGTGTGAGATCTATGGCTGAAACGATTAGTCGATATTATCAACAATGTGACAATAAAAAATTGTTGACAAATATCTTTGTTGTTGAATAGTTTGATCCCATATGACCTAATGTAAGGACCTGCAAAAACGTGGTTTGACCATAGAAGAAGACACGCTTATGAGAAGTGCAAACAAAGCCGAAAACAGTAGAGTGTATGAATTTTCCAAAAGATAAAAAATAACACAAAAAATGCTGTCAGGTGTAAAGGCCTTGATAAACTCACAGCGAAGTTCTTTTCTTCAGTTAGGGGTAAAAAGTATGGTGGCCCAGTAGTGCACAACACAACAAAATCTCCACATTACAATAAAATCGCCACAACACAACACATAGAACTAATTTCACTGTGTTGTGCTAATTTTGCTGTGTTGTGGCTTGTTTCCATTGTGTTGTGCTAATTTCGTTGTGTTGCAGCTTGTTTCCGTTGTGTTGTGGTACTGTAATTGCATTGTACTGCGGCTTGTTTCCATTGTTTTGTGCTAATTTCGTTGTGCTGCGGCTTGTCTCCATTGTGTTGTGCTAATTTCGTTGTGTTGTGGCTTGTTTCTGTTGTGCTGTGACTTGTTTCCGTTATGTTGTGGTTTGTTTCCATGGTGTGCTAATTTCGTTGTGTTGCGGCTTGTTTCCATTGTGCTGCGATTGTTTCCATTGTGTTATGGCTTGTTTCCGTTGTGTTGTGGAGATTTCATAGTGTTGTGCACTACTGGGCCACCGTAAAAAAAGTTTGATATACAAAAGCTGCAGTTTAATGTCCTAATGCTGCTGAAAGCGGTGTTTAGATGAATATGTCAATATGTGTGGCATGCTTTCCTCTAAATAATGAAATAAACACACAAATAAATGACAACGGTGAGAAAACAGCAGTTAAGAAAGCATCTAATCATAGCAATGTGGATATGCTTGCAATCTAGAGTAGTCACACCACATTTATTTATATAACACTTTATGCAATAGATTGCATTAAAACAGCTTTACAGCATCAAACATGAAAAACAGTGTCAGTGTCGCTTTCAGTTAGAATTACAACTTGATTTTTTGTTATAAAGTGAAAGTCGTGACGTATTGTCAAGTATGGTGACCCATACTCGAAATTGGTGCTCTGCATTTAACCCATCCAAGTGCACACACACAGCAGTGAATAGTGAACAAACGCACACACACACACCGTGAACACACACCCGGAGCAGTGAGCAGCCATTGCTCCAGCGCCCGGGGAGCAATTGGGGGTTCGGTGCTTTGCTCAAGGGCACCTCAGTCATGGTATCGAAGGCAGAGAGAGTGCTGTTCATTCACAATCCCCACCTTCAATTCCTGCCGGTGCGAGAATCGAACCGGCAACCTTCAGGTTACTAGCCCAACTCTCTAACCATTAGGCCATGACTTACCCATAACTTATAAAGCAGCTCTATATGTATATGAATATATATAGAATATGTATAATTCAATATTTTAACTAATTGCAAAAGCCTACAGATAAATCTGTGAAATAATCAAAGATTAGTCAATTAATCATTCTAATAATCATCAGAATAATTGATTATCAAAATAATTGTTTGTTGCAGCCCATTGCAACCACTGAAGTTTGTGGTTTTGGTCACCAAAGTTGATGTAGTCTGTGTATACATTTTGGGGCAACTAACAGACGTCCCACTGAGAAGTTCATGTCCTTTTACACTAGAGGACAGAGTGGACCACTGACAGCAGCTTCCCGACAGCTAAAACAAGGAACAGGATGTATACATAGCCATCCAAATTACACATGACTTCCTCCCATCCATGCGGCGGGTGCTGCTCTCCACAGGCGGCCCGCGCTTACCACATCTTCTCTTTAGAGCCAGCTGGGATATCATTTACACAACAGCACCAGACGCTAAACCGCTAAAATTCATCACCTGCCTACAGCCATCCTCATTTAATTTCACTTAGGCTATTCATTAAAAGTGATGTCTTTGGAGAAATAAGTGATTGCAGAACAATGCAAAGCCTTCCAGCATGATAATAACTAACTGCAATGAGCAATGAGAAGTAATGAGATGTGTCCTCAAATTAAATCAATAATATCCAAGCAAAATAATACGATGTTGAGATCTTGTTCTGTTTTTTTACAAACGGACACGTTGGGGTATTTGTTTTGGCCAGCTATGCTGCTGACTAACCCTTTCCTACTTACTGAGCAAAGCGGGTTGTGCAAAGGCTCTTCTGCTCCAAGCAGTGGGTGGCTGGCAACCAGAACTGTTACCAGGGCAACACTCAGAGAGTCAGTCTCCATGGTGACAAATAACAGCATTAGGAAGACCTTCAAGAGAGTGGATGGAAACAAAAACCGCCAGCAGTAGTTTCTCCTGGGCTCTGAATGTCCCTCAGATGACTCGCTTTGATGCTGTGCCGCTCCGAGGATGGATAAATATACTGTAGCAGCCATTGCTATTACACAAATCCTGTGTATTAAATCTGTTTCGATTTCACAGTTCACAGTGCTTTGTGAACTGCCTGCTTCTTATGGAAAGGGCGTATCTGCCTTCCAGGCTTGTGTGCCATTCAGAATCGCATTGAGAATGGCTTTTGAATTCAAATTGAGTTGCTGAAACTGACTGCAAAATTGCAATTCAAATTTAAACAAAAGGAAGTAGAATTAAACATGAATGATTTTTACTTATATATATATATATATATATATATATATATAATTAGATAAAGTAGACAGACTGGATGGGTGGATGGAATTTATATATTTTGTTAATTTTTGCCATTCAAATTTCCTACCAATTCGATTCAAAATGAAAATGAAAATAGATAAAGTTCAAAATTAATTAAAAATGAACTAATTCTTTGATAAAGGAATCAAAATGAATTAAAAACATGAAACGCGGAAGGGGGGTGGGGTGGACCACCAGACCTACTTTTGAGGTCTGGTACAAATATGACATACAAATATACATAGGCTATAGGCTCATATGTGTGCATGATTAATCATTAAACGATCGCGATCTCGCCTCAAACACACACGATATTATTCCTAAATGACGATGTCTTTAAATCTTTGAAATCACAATCACATCGCAATATTTAAACCTGCTTTCGTGCAGCCACTGATCCAGAGAGAGAGCAGCCCATCTTGTAAGCTTTATGCTTGAAACAGCTTCACAAACAGGCTACACTTCTGTTGCAAACATTAAATAATGGACCTTTTTCACATTTCCGGGTTTCTCAGCAGAGGAAGTCGTCATTGTTGGGTAAACTTTGAGAGCAGTGAATTGGAGAGTACCACAAATATAATTTTTTGCTTTCCCATTTGCTCAAATAGCAAAAGAAAAACTCCACGATATTGTTTTCATGACTTTCAATCAAAGGAAAAAAATTGAGAGAGACTGTCAGAAGAGAGAACGATGTCAAATGTACCATGCCTCCCAAAGATGCTGCATTAAAAACACCTTCGCATTAGCATTAACTAGTTTTTTTGTAATTTGATGTAAAGGTGATATAATACAAAGTATAGTGTTATAAATGTATATACATTTAAAAAATATATATATAAATATAAAAAACTTTTACGATGCTGATGACTGAAACGCATCATCACAGTCTTGTGAAAAGGGTCCATAACGAAAGTACTGGGATAAAAGTTTATAGTCCGGATACAGATTCTGATGTTGTGACAGCGGCGATCAAAATGAGTAACTGACCTTTGGAACTAATGTTACACTTCAAATAAAGATTGTATATGTTACATTATGCCAGTAGGTGGCGACCAGTGACTGTTAAAATGTATTTGATGACTGAATCATTCATTCAAGAGATTAGTTCAAAAACTCTGGATGAAACAAGTGTTTATTCATTTATTTTAAATTATTTTTTTACATAAAATCATTAATTTAATTTAAATTACTAAATATTTTTAAATAGACTCATTTATAACATTTTAGACATTTCTAAATAGACTAATAGACCCCCGATCCCCCTTTATTTTGGTCCGTTCCGCGATGCAAGATTAAAAAGGAACTATTCTTTGATTTCAAATTTTGCACAACCCTGAGACAAATTTTAATGTGTCTTTTGAGGTCATCCCTTGATATTTGCATTTGTCTATGGTTCCTGTGTGCCCATTTGTAAGGAACAGCATGGCGCAGTCATTAAAAATTCACAATAGTATTACTGCTAATTACCTCTGTGGTGCTTTGGTCTGAAGCAATTTTCATATCTTTGGTCGTTAATCACCTGCGTTCATATACCTCAAGAGATTCCGACCTCTCTCTTCACCCTGATGGAAACTTCTTCCTATGGAGGTGATCATTATGAACTGTGTTATAATAATCATATTTAACATACAGTAGAATACAATTTAAAAACAAGTATTTACACTCTTGCTTTAACACAGTCTCAGGAGACAGGAAACAGGCCATTACCTGACACTTCTATCTGGTAGCATGCATGAGCCAAACAGGTCATAGAGGTCACAGCTCCCGTTGACCCCAGGGCCAGTTTAATACGCGTTCCACTGAGAGAGATCCATTCTTTCCAAGAGAAGGAGTGTCTTTCATGGCAGTCAAACTCCAAACCTCTGGGATGCACATGTCAATAACCGCGGCCAGGAAACCAAGCAGAGCACGCAGCAGTGACTCCAGATGAACAATGTCTTTACCAGTGCAAAATGTAAACGGGCTAGTTTTCAGATCTTTCAAAGGATTTTATGCTTTAAAGCTTTAAAACAGGATGTCCCACAGAAAGAGCACAATTGTTGGAAAAAAAGTGTGTTTATGCGTTTGGCTTTGTTAGTTGAGATAGTTGATCCAAAGTCGATCTTCTACTCACTCTCATGTTCTTCCAAAGCATTTCTTTCTTCCATGGACCACAAAGGAATTATATATAGGAAAATGACCATGCTGATCTTTTTTACACAATTTTTGGTCAAATAGAGATGCAGGATATTTTGGTTCTGGCTGGTAATTATTTTCATGTTATGACTAGAAATTTAAAAATGGCCAATTTAAAATTCTAAAGTATTTCATTTAAATAAATTCAAATTAAAACACTAAAAGCTCAAAATCAAGCATGCTAGAACTCAATTTAGGCACTGAAATGAAAATGAAACAGATATTCATTTTGAGATTTTGCTATAGATTACATTCATTAGTGTTATTATTAAATTATTACTATTCTAAAATATTAACTTTGTGCGAGCTTTCAATGATGAGAATCTAAATGGATGCATAAGGGAAATGAGCATTAAAAATATAGACATATTGCTAAGTGTCTAATATTCAGCCAGTGATCAATATAGTACCAATTTATTATGCACCCCTAAGCTTAGGAGGCATTAGAGTGAGTACTTTCACTTTTGGGTGAACAGTTCCTTTAAGATTATGAGAAACTGTCACAACTTTAACTTTAACTTATGCTGTATTATTTTATGCTGGATCTTTTCAGTGGTGTTTTTATATATCTGTTTCTTTGTCCCATGATAGAGTGTTCCTCTGCAGATTGCATGTAGAAGCATGAAAGTAGTAAAGATTCCCTCATCTACTTAAGCATCACATACAAGATGAAACATTACAGACTTAAATACATTCTCAAGTACATTCATAAGTAGATAGGAATGCAAATTATATCTGAGGTAAACACAACTAATCTCATTGTGCTTTCACTTCATTTCTTACGGTCACTCCGGACCCATTTGCCTTTTCCAGGCAGCTTTTTCATTCTTCAGAGAGTTACAAAGAACCAACTCTCTGGGACATTTCATATTCCAGTCTTCTCTTAGTGAGGGTTTTACATGTAATCCACTGAGACCTCACAGCAGCTCTGATTGGTTCAGCTACTGCATTCCACAGAAACCACACAATCAGAGCTATGTGTGAGGACAAACTACGGAAGACTTAAACAAGTTCAGAGGGGAAACGCACATATACAAACACGCCAGCATATACTGATCCATTTGATCCTAAATCAAGTTCATTTCAAAGACTTTCATAGGCATGGCCTGTCAGCAGCTATTAAATATAGGACTTGGGAGAATGCAAACATGTTTTTCTCAGGGCTTCTCCTTCCTTCAGCGTTTGGACCGAAAGCTAGAGATGCTTCAAGAAACATGTGCCTTGGATAAGCACAACAGAGCACTGACGCTGCAAATAAAAAACACAAAGCCGCTTCTATTTTCAATATAGAAAGTTATTTGAGAACAAAAACACTAGAGCGCAAAATAAGTCAGTCAAGACATTTTTGTCACTTCTCATTATGTTATTCCAGTACCAGCATCAGGCAGTGAAAACATGAACATGGCTCTGTATTGTTCCTCCAGACCCACAGAAAGAAAATAAAAGAACCGTAAAATAATCATAAAAGTGATCCATATACAGAGTTCAGTTTCTCTAACCACACCCAGGCCTGATTACTGCCACACCTGTTCGCAATCAAGAAATCACTTAAATAGGACCTGCCTGACAAAGTGAAGTAGACCAAAAGATCCTCAAAAGCTACACATCATGTTGACATCCAAAGAAATTCAGGAACAAATGAGAAAGAAAGTAATTGAGATCTATCAGTCTGGAAAAGGTTATAAAGCCATTTCTAAAGCTTTGGGACTCCAGCGAACCACAGTGAGAGCCATTATCCACAAATGGCGAAAACATGGAACAGTGGTGAACCTTCCCAGGAGTGGCCGGCCAACCAAAATTACCCAAAGAGCGCAGCGACAACTCATCCAAGAGGTCACAAAAGACCCCAGAACAACATCCAAAGAACTGCAGGCCTCACTTGCCTCAGTTAAGGTCAGTGTTCATGACTCCACCATAAGAAAGAGACTGGGCAAAAATGGCCTGCATGGCAGAGTTCCAAGATGAAAACCGCTGCTGAGCAAAAAGAACATAAAGGCTCGTCTCAGTTTTGCCAGAAAACATCTTGATGATCCCCAAGACTTTTGGGAAAATACTCTGTGGACTGACGAGACAAAAGTTGAACATTTTGGAAGGTGTGTGTCCCATTACATCTGGCGTAAAAGTAACACAGCATTTCAGAAAAAGAACATCATACCATCAGTAAAATATGGTGGTGGTAGTGTGATGGTCTGGGGCTGTTTTGCTGCTTCAGGCAGGAAGACTTGGAAGACTTGCTGTGACAAATGGAACCATGAATTCTGTTGTCTACCAAAAAATCCTGAAGGACAATGTCCGGCCATCTGTTCGTGATCTCAAGCTGAAGCGAACTTGGGTTCTGCAGCAGGACAATGATCCAAAACACACCAGCAAGTTCACCTCTGAATGGCTGAAGAAAAACAAAATGAAGACTTTGGAGTGGCCTAGTCAAAGTCCTGACCTGAATCCTATTGAGATGCTGTGGCATGACCTTAAAAAGGCGGTTCATGCTTGAAAACCCTCCAATGTGGCTGAATTACAACAATTCTGAAGATGAGTGGGCCAAAATTCCTCCACAGCGCTGTAACAGACTCATTGCAAGTTATCGCAAACGCTTGGTTGCAGTAGTTGCTGCTAAGGGTGGCCCAACCAGTTATTAGGTTTAGGGGGCAAGCACTTTTTCTCACAGGGCCATGTGGGTTTGGATTTTGTTTTCCCTTCATAATAAAAAAACTTCATTTAAAAACTGCATGTTGTGTTTACTTGTGTTATATTTGATTAATATTTAAATTTGTTTGATGATCTGAAACATTAAAGTGTGACAAACATGCAAAACAATTAAAAATCAGGAAGGGGGCAAACAATTTTTCACACCACTGTAACTTGTGTACTATATTCCAAGCCTTCTAAAGTCATACGATAGCTTTGAATGAGAAAAAGTACAGAATTTAAGCAGTTATTTATTGGAAATGTTGACACCGGCCATATATAGCTCTCTTTCACAAATTAATGAGAAAATAAGAGATTTGTAAACAAATCATTGTTTTATGTTTGATCTTTTCAGGGGATTCAGAAAAAAAATGGTCTGAATGATAAAGTGAATAATGACTTTCAGTCTGTTGCTTTTAAATAGTTTAAAAAAGGGATAGTTCACCCAAAACATGAAAATTAAGTCATTAGGTTCAGGTTTGGAACATCATGAGGTTCTTTAAGTTTTCATTTTTGTGTGAACTATCTCTTTAAGTTCTTAACAAATTGGAGATGACAGTAAAAGATCACACTGATCATGATCAGTGACTTGTAATGGAGTTTAAAGGGACCTTTGAAGCTCAAAGCTTTGATTTGCTTGGATTGTTCCCAGAGCTGAATGGAGGACGACATATGATGTATGAAGGTAGCTGGATCCTATAAACATGATGAGAAAATAAATACAATTTTGGGACACAATTCCTGTTTAATGTGGAAATGAGCACAGTGTATACAAAGAGACATGCCATTTTTAATAACACAATTCTCATGACTCAAGGAGTCTGGACTGCAACATGGTGAACTCCCTTGCTCAAAGCCTTTTCCCGCTTTGTGATTTTATATACAATACTGTTCAAAAGTTGTTGTTTTTTTTTTCAAAAAAACTAATACTTTTGTTCAGCAAGAATGCATTAAATTGATCAAAACTGACAGTAAATACATTTATAATGTTATAAAAGATTTCCATTTCAAATAAATGCTGCTCTTTTGAACTTTCTATTCATCAAAGTATCATGAAAAAATGCATCAGTTTCCAAAAAAATATTAAGCAGCAGAACTGTTTACAACATTGACAATAATTTCTTGAGCACCAAATCATAATATTAGAAAGATTTCTTAAGGATCATGTGACACTGAAGGCTGTATTAATGGCTACTGAAAACTCAGCTTTGCCATCACAGGAATAAATTACATCTTAAAATATATTAAAATGGGGGAGGGGTATTTTAATTTGTAACAATATTTCACAATATTACTGTGTTTACTGTATTTTTTATCAAATAAATGCAGTTTTGGCAAAACAGACTTTCATAAAAATTAAAAATCTTACCACCCTCAAACAGTAGTGAACAATAGTATATACTGAACTTAATAACATCCTCCACAGATGTGAGCTGAGCAGTATAAAATGCTTTTACTGTCACCATATTCCTCATATGCTCAGTCACAAATGGCAAATTGTAACTTGATTTCTTAAAGGGTCAATTTGAATGATTGTATGATGGATCTTCAATTTTCAGAATGATCAGACTTATTTTCGGCTGATAAAAAGATGATAAAATGATGGACAGAATGCCATATGATAGCTTTGTGTGAAGAATGGACTAAAATGTAAGTTTATTCACTGATTATAACAGTGAGCTATATAACTCAAGAACTGCTGAGAATGAATGATTGAGTGAACAAGTCAAACTCAGATTCATGAATGAATCACTGTTTGATTTGTGAATCGAATCTACTGGTTCGAAAAGAACCACCTAAAAAAATGAATTGTTTACTGATCCTAAATGATCCCAGTCATAATGGTTCTCAGGTTAACAACATATATTGTCACAATATCCCTCACAATATCCGCTAAACTGCTAAAAACTGTTTCAGTAAAATTGAATTTAGAGCATAACTTGTGTAGACTACTTTTCTCACTTAAAATTCTTGTTCATGGATAAAAAATCTTACAGGTAGAACATAACGACTGGACTATTGCTTTAACATACCTAATTACACACAAAAAACCATGAGCAGATCTTCATTAGCCAGTTTACAATCTCAACATCAGCCCCTTCATAGGCACAATAAAGCTAAAAACATTTTGCAATGGAAGCTTGTGAAACTTGTTATTGACTAGCATTTGTGCCGCAAAATTGTGGTCAGAAACTCTCTACTGAAGATTCAGTCACGATTCACATAAACATCGAGCCACCTTGCGCTAGTGGCACGCTTGAGAGTGGTCCGCCCCCATCAGATGAGAGGAGAGCGATCTCACAGGCCTGGCTCTTTAACAATACACATTTACAGAGCGGCAGCCCACACACTGCTGCCTACACATGGGCGTCACATCTCCCCGCACAGCTCTGACACCCCTTCTGGCCACACCGTTTGGAGACGAAAAGAAGTGTGGAATTCTGGGTAATGGCAAAATGAGTCACTGTGGTCACTCTGTACCCCTCGGCTCCACCTACCTACCTGCACCTATTCACAACCCACACAGAGGACGCAATACACATTAACGTCTTTCAGCCCACACATTCACCTCCAACACACACACACTCTTGTCTTCAGCCCACACACAATCAACTAGTTGCTCAAGGAACGTCTTACGTCTGCCATGGCTGCTCCTCTAATGTTTTGCAGTCTCTCAGATGTCTGTTGCACAACATAGTAAAAGCATCCCTTCATAATAGAGAGGGGAAAGATTTCTAAATCTCTTTCGTCTTCTTACCTTTGAGAAACAATCACAATTGTGGGCATAATGAAGTTTTATGAGAAAGTGAGAAGTGTGTTAGACGTTTCAAAAAGATAAAACTGCTTCTTTATCTAATTATACAGGCCACATTTTTGGTATAAGTACATTGTTATTTGCTGTTAGTGATGTGAAAGTCAAATTTTCAGTGGCTGTTAAAAGGATGATTTTTTTTTTCTGTATATATACATTTAACACTTTCACATTGCGACCAACTATTTTATTGTATTGTATTGTATTGTATTGTATTGTATTGTATTGTCTCTTATTTTCACCAAGGCTGCATTTACTATCCAAAATATAGTTTAAAACAATATCACATTTTGGAGAGAATATCTGTCCAGAGAGTTTGATACTGTTTGCATGGAACAAATTCTAAATACTCCCATTCCAAATTTCCCAAATCATAACAAACATTTTCGTATGGATGCATTAATATTAGTGATTAATTTTGTTCTTCACATTTTTGCTTTTAAACCCTCCAGAATGCCCCACTGATTTAGATTTTAAGTGCGTTACTAAACAGTAACCATTTTTGTTTGCTTTTACAAATTGCGGGATGAATACTAATACCACAGATGCTGTCAACAGAGCTGAACTCATACTGAACCAGGAACATTCATTTAAAAAATGTTTTTTAAAAATAATCAAAACACCAGAAGTCACTATAGAAATTTAATCAGGGAATTGTTACTCAGAAGTCCAGAAAACCTCAGCATGTCATAAGGCAATAAAACAAAGCTTCATGAAATTGCATGCTTGCAGCCACATGAAGGTAATTGGACAGCCATGTTAAAAGCAGCCCTTTGGCTATGTCTCATACTACACAATTTACACTCAATAGCAGATCTATATCGCCACAAGTCATGCATTTCAACCCTATATGGTAGCTTTTGCCCTCTCTGCCCTTGCATTATAAATTTCTTTTATTGTGTCATGAATTTTTTTATTCCATAATAGGTCTCAAAGTGATCTTTATTTAAAGCCTCCAAAGATCCAAACATCTGACGTTAGCTGCTTCTTCCAACACTAGTTCAACAACAGCCATAAACTGCCAATTTGTGGTGACTTTATTTGCCAAAAACAAGAGACCGCACTTCTTCTGAGACTGACTATATTTTTTCACTGAAGGATGACTGGCTACTGTTGTTGATCCTATTAATGAAGAATATAAGCTTGATTTTAATAGTAAGTAGGTGACATATCATGAAAATCTGACTTTTTCAGTGTGCGCCTACCAACTCAGAAAATGTGAAAAAGAACAACCCAGTAATTTTTTTTGGTAAGTCTTTCTCTGCAAGCTTGTGAAAAAATGAGCCGCTCAGATCTTATTATAATATTACCGCCCCTTAATCTGCAAGTTTCCATCCACGGCACCGCCACTGTGTTTTCGCAAGTGACAACGGTGTACTAGTTCTAATGCCATGGCGAAAGTTCGAGCAAAGCATGCTAACTGTTCTGTCTTTGTCTGCATTGACAAGCACAGAACACTATTTAGAGTCGCAGCCTCAGAGGAGACAAGCGAGCAGTGGATTTATTGATTTATTTACTGTATATTACGCTGCTGCCACACAATCTAATATAAACATGCCATTTCTTTCCCACCTGTTGACCTTCATAGACATAACCAACTGTTTTTGTAACTCATACGCATTTTTAACATAAACGTGTGTGTATTTGACAGTTTAAGTGCAATAAGACATGAAAGAGAGTTTAGTCCTCACATGCTGTGTGACCTTGTGAGAGTTTAGTACTCACACCACTTTCTGTGTGTGTGCTTCGGATATGTGCGCTCAGAAAACCGTATATCAGAAGTTTAAATTAATATGGTTTAAAATGCATGATTTGAGCATGACAGACATGATAATCAAAACCAAACAGATGTTTTTTAGCAGAGTATCTGAGGTACGAGCTGTAAACGCACAGCCCTATTCTGGAAAAGGGGGCGGGGAGCAGCAGCTCATTTGCATTTAAACAGACATGCACGAAAACAGCCTGTTTCTGCTTCCACTCAAAATAGGCATTTTCAAAATGATATAATAAATGATCTGTGTGGTATTTTGAGCTGAAACTTCCCAGACACATTCTGGGGACACTTATATTACATATTGTAAAAGTGGCATAATAGGTCTCCTTTAAAAGTTGTAAATAAGTGTTGGAAAAACATTGCCAGCCCTAAATGCAAAGCAACTAGCGTTAACAGAAAAAAAAAACGATGTGTTAGGGCTAGAATCTCAATCATGTCTGCAAAACGAAACTTGACAGTTATTAAAATCAAAGTCTCTCGGTAACAAATGAGTAGTTTCTCAGTGGGTCACAACTGACAGTTATACTACGCCTTAACCCCATTTCACTTCAGCAGCAGGGTTTCCCCAGTGGCCAAAATCCAGGCCATCTTCTGCGAACTAAACGTACTGCGATGCTGGGACCTCAACGGTTTACTTCCACATGGACACATCTTTGTAGAGGCTCCTTTGTGTGTTCCACAGTCTTCATTACTCTAGAGTCACATGGCTACTGTTTCCATGGCAATAGTGGCAGTGGTGACGCATACATTCAAACCATTAGAGGTTTGAGCCATTAACCAATGGCACTAATGCTTATATGCTAAAGGGCTTCATTAAAAGAAGGAAAAGTTTTATGTTCTTTCAAATTCCATTTAAAGTTTTGTGCTTTTCATGCCTCACAGCTGTTGAGAGCATTTCCGTGAGCTGCTAAAAGATCTGACCAGCAGAACGGAAAGAATGTGTGTTCAATGGAGGCTGATAATTAACAAACACAAAAAACTGGACAAGGTCATTATAGCGCAAACAAAATGAAAAGAGTCAAACAGGAAGGAATCTTCAATCGACCGCCTCATTGGCGAGAAAAATGTACAAATGCAACCCAGCAATGTTATCAGACAAGCTTTATCCAAAACGCACACAGCTTTATCAGCCCTTATCAATGCCAGCAGAGGAGATTACAGAAGTATATTGTGTTCCATTCAATACACACACACACAGACACATCCAACATTAGGCTCTCATACAAGTATGTTATTATTATTATTATTATTATTAAATATTTGAGGTATTTAGATTTTCAAGTAATTTTTACTTGTATCTTCAGACAAAATCTAATTGGGTGGTTCTTTAGGACACAATAGATTGATTTTCAAAAGTCAAGCATAGGAGATCAGACAATCTAGCAGAAAATGTTCAATTCATATTTTTTCATATTTTTGTTTGCATCTTGTAGATGTAGTTTATGTCATTTTTATTCTTTGTCCACTGTTTTATTAGTTAACGCAAATCTTCACTGCTAGTTGCCACTGTACTATTTTATTATCGATAATCCTGACATGAATTTTGATGTTTTGGTTGTATTAACATTATATTCCATAGTAAAAATGCAATATATTTAAAATACATTTATTTCATACTAAGTATAGTTCAAATCTTTTAACATATGTACTAACATATCACTCAATACTTACTGATAAAAATATATAATTAGACTTTATTATGAGTACTACTTGTGCACAATGCAATTCTTAATATTAAGCCTAAAGTGTGTTTTAATGTCATACAATTGATGAGGATTGTATGATCTTTGAATATCAGACTTTAAATGCAAGATATTTAAAGTATACCTGAAGTATACTTGCAATAATTCCACTTTAGCACAATTAAATATACTTCAGTGCATCTTTAGTTGTACTTCAGCACTACTTCCACACAATTAAAGTGCATTAAGTACAAAATTAGTTGTTCCAGTTTAGCAGACTTTAAGTATACTAGTTTAGTATACTAAAAGTACAATTGTAGGGTATTTTATTAAGTACATACTACACATTTGAAGTATACTTAGCATGAAATAAATGTATTTTAAATACATTCTAGTATGCTTATTTTTCACTAGGGTTTACATAATACTACTATTCCAAAATGTATCATCACAATTCATAATCCAATGCGAGTTATTTCCATCATTGCTGCAGGGGCGGGCGTTAGTGTAAACAGCTTCTTAAGGTCAAATTTCTGTTTTAGTTCAACTACAGTCATGATGGAACAACAAGAGAATATTGCTAAGTCACACCACTGTTCAAATGTTTGGAGTCAGTAAGATATTTTTGAAAGAAGTCTTTTACCCGGGCTGCATGTATTTGATCAAAAATACTGTAAATTTTTAAAAATATTATTAAAATTTAAAATAACTGTTTACTCTTTTATTATATTTTAAAATGTAATTTATTTTTGTCATGCAAATGCAGAATTTTCAGCAGCCATTACTCCAGTTTTCAAAATCACATGATCCTTTAGAAATAATTCTAATATGCTGATATGGTGCTCAAGAAACATTTAATATTATTATCAATGTTGAAAACCGTTGAGCTACTTAATTTTTGTGAAAACTGTGATGCCTAATATTCTTTGATGAAAGACAAGGATTTATTTGAAATAGAAATCTTTTGTAAAAAATTATGTATTTACTGTCCCTTTTGATCAATTTAATGCATTCTCACTGAATGAAATTATTAATTCCTATTAATCTTAAAGAAATTTTACTGACCCCAAACATTTGAGCAGTAGTGTGTAGGTGATATATCTAATAACTCTCCTCAGATGCTTAGAGTACGTAGGTTTGCTTAAATATCAAGTGCACATTATGCATGTGCAACTTGGCGAAGTAATAGCATCTGTGTTTGTGTACTGCCCATAGAATGTTTCTGGCCTCAGCATTGACTGGAGTGACAGCTCAGTTGGAGGTCTTGCATGTAAGCGCCTTCCCAGTGAGGCTGAGCTACAGCAGCCAGATAAAGCTGTCTGGAGCCCAGACTCTGACAGGCTTAGCTTCTGCCTCACCCTGCTCTTCTTCTAGCACAAACCAACACCCACATAATGCTCCACAAACCACCAGCATCTACTGCAGAAAGAAGCAGAAAAAGAGCTGAAAAGAAGAAAGGGGGAGGATTATGCTATATCGCATGTTTCTTCACTTGAAATTAACACTTCTATTCAGAAGAGATGTGTTTAACTTATCAAAAGTGATAGCAAAAACTTTTGCATTGTTACAAATATATATATATATATATATATATATATATATATATATATATTGTTCTTTTAAATGCTGTTCTGTTCTTTCTATTCATCAAATAATCATGAAAAAGTATCATGGTTTCTACAAAAATATTTAGCAGCACAACTGTTTTCGACACTGATAATAAAAAATCATGTGACTGAAGACTGTAATGGCTGATGAAAATTCAGCTTTGCCACCTCAGGAATAAATTAAATTTTAAAATGTATTAAAACATAAAACAGTTATTTAATTTGAAATAATATTTTACAATATTACTATTTTTACTGTATACTGTATGATAATATCAGTTGTATTTTTAAAGTGGGAGATAGTTTGGCTTGCCAAAATTTATTCAAAAATATCACATATAATTAAATAAAAATTAACTGGGTTAATATTAATTTAAAGTGTAAAATATTTTAATAACACTTGATATACTGTCATTGGAATAAAGCATTGGATACTTTTCCTTAAAAAATATGTCTTTTTACAGTTTTATAAAATGTCACATAACATTACATTTTCAAAGATTAGCATAAAAAAGTGACAAATAGTAAGTCATTTTCACCTCTTGTTCGATAAGATGAATTTTTCTTACTTGTCATGCTTAAATGTCAACCACCCAAGTCTCTTTTCTAGGATGACAGTATTTTAATTTATTCAGAAGGTGACTCCTGAAGTCTCTCTAAAAATGTTTTCTGGAGCAGATCCTGGTCTGGGACACACACACACACACACACTGCATGATATAAGGCTTTGGCAGTGAAAGGGATCATTGAGGCTGCAGTTATGCAGGGAGGGGAGTGTCTGTTCATGGATTAGCTGTACGTTACCATCAGAAGTTAAATAAATCTGTGCCATAAGCTTTACATGCTGCCTGTACATAACAGACAGAAGCATCCAGAGCTCGACCTCTTCAGAACAACCCAAGGGTCACTCACTGACACTTCAGTAACCAATATGAGTATCTGACTCACCTAACTCTAATCTTTCACCTGGAGTGACAGTGCAGTCACACATCTAACAGAATGAAGAGGTCTGGTAGTCAGTTCAAGGCATGTAAAACATTCAAAGTAAGCAGTGAAAAGTGCTGATAATATATTTTATGAGATATAATAGCAACTCTGCACTGGCTGTGCTCTCGTATAAAATATGAAAATCCTGATGGTATTTTTAAAATGGGAAATACTGTTTCTGAAACAAAATATGAATTTTTAAGAGAATACCCTGGACAGTTCAACTTATTGAAAGTTAATGCTGTCAAACTCAAAAATAACATAAAAAGCAGCATAAAAGCAACATATCATAAAGTGGTTCATGTGATTCAAGCTCTATATCAAATCTTTTGAACTTATAAAATAGCTTTACAATGATGAAAGAAGTTACAATTTCCAATGTATGAAATCAGTTGATCCTGAATGGTTCATTTATGAATCTGACTGATATGACTTTAATGGGAATAATAATGAATAAAAGCTATTGTATAGTATAGAAACCATTTTATATACTGTTGCATTTTATGGTCTTATGGTGCTTTTGGTCTTTTGGAAATTGAAAGCTCCAGTTCATAATATAAAAAAAAAAAAAAAAAAGTGGCAAAGATATCCTTTAAAAATTCCCTGTTTACGTTCCACAAAAGCAAGAATGTTATGGGTTTGGGAAAACATGAATGTTTACAGAATGTTGATTTCTCTATCCTATTAAATGTCCCTTTTACTGAGAATTTACTAAAAGTCTTGAACCTGAGCTTCCATAAACATAGACTGTGATTACCAGTCTATTTTTATATTGATAAAACTGTAAATGGTGCACTTTAAAACACATTCATGCCCACTGTCACATCAACCAAGCTCTGAATCGCTCACTACAGTTGCCCAGCTCAACTGAACTGTGTGAAACGTGCACACTAAAACACTACCAGACGAACATTTATCTTTCAGGCAGATGAGCTTACAGAGAACATCTGCCTTTATGACAATAACACATTCATCATGCCCAAACTGAAACTGATATCCAGTGCTGCAAAGAAATGTTCTCCTTCAGAGGTCAGACACATAAAATGATTATAAACTGGGTGTGAAAGACCTTCATTGCTAACGCTGCCCTCTAGCCCTGGGGAAATTATAGGGATATGGACCAGATGGGGTGATGGTTCTTCTGCTGATAACCAGCCTCCTCCTCATCAGCTGCCTGCAGTGCAGGTTCAAGGTATAGAGAAAGACGCCGGTCCTTTGTTCTGCCCCATGCTTAGTGGGGGAGGGTTACGGAGCAAGAAGAAGCCCATGGGTGGCTCAGAGTCAAACAGTGGCAGACAGATTAGACCATTAGACAGCTTAGGGCAAACCAGCAATGACATCTAACTTGAGACACTCCCAGCAAAGCAGACATGTTTCCATCCAGCACACAAGGTCAGTTCACATTTCTGAATAAATAAACAAACAAACAATTAAATGAAATATAATGTATACAATAATTATTATTAATATAAGTATCAATAATAATAAAAATAAGAAGAAATTATAAATTGTTTTATTAATATAAATAATATATTCTATTCAGATAATACTGAATAAATAAATTAAAGAAATAAATATAATTTAAATGCTGTTAAATCTAACTGTAAATCATATATTTCTCATTAGTCAAGCAATTTGATCTGATATACTATTTAAATATAGCTAATTAATTATATATTTTTATTAGTCAAACAGTTTGAGCTAATATATAATTTGTTAAAATAATAATATGTTTTATTGTTGTTGCTGTTGTTGTTATTATTATTATTATTATCACATACATAAATAGCTGAGTGATTTATACACATTAAATGAAATTCAATTCAATTCCTTATAATGGAGAAAATTCCAAACACGGAGACTGAGACAACACTCATTCTACATTTGTGGAATGTGCATTATCTAGTGTAAGATGCTTGCTGTAATTGGGTGTAGAGGTGACCTTCTTTTAGGGAGTCTACAGAGAGAACAGTGAGATCATTGTTTTGGGGTCCACAGCACTGCAGCTCACTTTCCATGAACAGTTCTCCAGTGAGAGCCTATTGCTACCCTCCAAACACACTCATGCTCATTTACACAAGCCGAATGAACTTCCTGCTCTCACATCTCACACACTGACTGTACCTGCTCGAAATTCATGTAAATTCATCTGGTACCAAAGGTCAAACCTGTCAAAGACACAATGCATCTGTTAAACCTGGGAAAGTCATGTATTATATAAAACATCAAAGAACATTAAATACATTTCCCTTACTTCAAACTGTATAGTAGAAGGTTTTGGTTTTAATCTTATTTGCAGCAAGCAATTAAGGCAAATTAACCAAAATCCACATGATTTCACCAACTTCAAGCTGTGCTAATGCAAATTAAAAACCACACGCTAGTTTCTGCTACCACCAATACCACAAAATCACAAGTAGAGTGGCTGACTGCTATGAGTTCTTAATCAGCACAAGCCCATTTCAACAAATAGAGTGTCCAACATACATGCACAAAATAAGCTATTAGTTGCTTCAGAAGAAGTTTGTAATGTTGTTATTCACCTTGTAGCTGGTTGGTTTGGTTCACGGCTTATACCTCTTTTACAAAGACTTTAAAAAATTAGGGCCAGATTTACTAACAGCTTGCGCCAGCGCAAAACATCTTTTGGCATTAAAATAGTACTGTCAGGATTTACTAAAGACGCGCAGTGAAGAATTAGTGCTGAAAAGTTGTGGACACAATTATTTTTGAGCATGACCTTATTGAATATGCATTTGTAGGAGGTTCCCTTACATACACAAAATTTATGGGAGGAGAGTATTAAAATGAATCATGCAATGCTTTACAACTATTTACTAATGTTTGCGCTTGTCAAATTACTGGTATTACTGGCTGCTCTTGGTAGATTGTGCTGGTCATTATGGAAATGATCTGGCTGCACCTGTGTTCTTTAATGTGCGCATTGTCAGTAAATCACATGCAAAATATTCCTCTCCCATCGGCACTTTTATGGAATTGCGCTCTAACGCTAATTTGCCCAGTTTAGTAAATCTAGCCCCTTGATGCAAAAATGTGAAGATGGGAAAAAAATCAAATGCAAAAATACTTCCAGAAACAAAGCCACTGAATAAGTGTATGTGCACTGTTGCACTATACATTACGCAAGACTATTCTATAAGTAAGTTTATATAAACTGTTCCCCACTTTCACCCAACACAAAATTTTGCATGGTATCATCCTTTTTACAAGTATCACCATACACAGTTTCAAACAGATTCCTCTGAGTTCATCAGTAGTTTTAAGACGTGGCCATGTAGGTCTCCCCGAGGACTCATCATGTCAGGACCTGAGCGAAGCGTGTCCGCCTGACTCAGGGAATGTTCTAGACCCTACAGCCTCATTGATTCAGTGTGCATGAGGTGCTGGGATTAGTGCCTCGCTACCATTTCATTAGAGATGCGTTATGCATACCTGCGTCTTGAGAGCGTTCACGGCCAATGGAAATCAATGATCGCAACATCATACTATGCAAATCTAACCAGGCCGAGTATATGACTCAGTCTCTCTTCTGAATAACACAGCTAGTGCTTTTTACATAGTTCACTTACAAGAACGGTTTGAAACCGAGCAGTGCTCCAATATCCATCCCTTTGCCGTGTTCACAACAGGTAAAACCAGGGCACAACAACCACTCCATTACAACAAGCTATCAAACAAAGGTACTCTTTGAGCCTGGATAAGCAGAAAATGGCCAGACAAGGACAAAGACCATTCTCTTTAAAATGTTAATGTAATCATAACACTCACTGAAGTGGAGGCAAAGCAATTGTTTGAACAAAGGTTGTAATAATATAATTGGGGTCCCTTTATTTGCACAGTACACGACTTGTTTTGTATGCTCAATATACCCCCATAAACCCAACAGTACAGCTCAAGGACGACTTCATCAACAAGAAATGCATTAACTCTCACTGAATATAACACTGGATATAATTTTGTATTACTTTTAACATCACATTTACACTTCTGCATTTGGCAGATGCTTTTATCCAAAAACGACTTTCACTGCATTCAGGGTACACATTTTACCAGTGCTTGCTTTCCCTGGGAATGGAACCCATGACCTTTCCATTGCTAGTGCCATGCTCTACAGTATGAGCTAATGCAAGGATAATTATTTTTAATTATTATTAATAATAATTATTCATTATTCCTGTTAATAATTTGCCATTATTAATAATTAATAATAATAATTATTATTCTTTTTTATTAATTAATTAATTAATTAATTAACACAATTGATTTAATTGATGAATTTTACTATTTTTACAGGTTTAATAGGCAAAGTAAAGACCCCCTGAAACATGCTTAAAGGAATAGTTCACTCAAAAATTGTCATCAACACCATCATAATAATTTACTAACTCTCATGTTGTCCCAAACGTGCATCACTTTCTTTCTTCTGCAAAACACAAAAAAAGTTATTTGAAAAACATTCCAAACAACATTATGACCCTTTAACTTTTAGTGTATAGATTTTTTTTCCTCCAAAATACCCAAATTTGTCATACAGGTTTAGAACGACACGAGGGTGAGCAAATGACGACTTTTATTTTTGGGTAGTACACGTATCATTAGGTGGGAATCACTGTTATAGACAATAGCTAAGAAATGTGCTGTTTTCAGATTATTAAAATTTCATTTTAAAAAAATTTAGAGTGTGGGTCCTGTTTAAAAAAAAATAAAATTACCTACATTATGGGAACCAATAAGCATCCCTATAAAGAAATTACTTAAAACTAAATACCATCTTAATGAAATCCAAATGCAAAATTTTTTGTGCGAGGGTTATGTTTAATTTTATGAACAGAAGACATCATTCACTCAGTATAAAAGCAACAGAAGTCAATGGAAAATCCCCACCAAGATGTGTGTGTGTGTGTGTGTGTGTGTGTGTGTGTGTGTGTGTGTGTGAATGCAGGGATCCAACTTTTTGTCTCCTTTTGAACATCTGTTGAATTTGATGAAGAGGGCAGTCTACTAACAGATGGTCAAAGCGTCTGACCAGTGGTGCGGCGTTTAGACATGCTAACACTTGAATACCGATGGACTTCAGGAGATATATGCCTCACACATATAGGGACACAAGAACTGCGCAGATATCAGTCATCCAGTGCAGGGCGCTGCATTAAACCTCACAGCTCTGTTTTCCTGAATAAGCGTGAGCCGGCAGACTGCCAATGCAGGAATGCATCAAGTCTTATCTAAAAAAGCATCATCATCACTGATGTCACACAGTCTTTTATATATAGTCAAGGCGATGGTGTGCAAAGCATGGACTGATTCTGATCTTTCTCAGCATAGCATTTGAAGGCAGGTGTTTAAAACACACCGATCAAAGGTAACCATAACCCTCTACCATATCTACATTTCAGTAGAGATGTGAACATAAAACATTAGGACATCAAAATCAGTACTGATAGAAATAAAAGGATGATTAGATGCAGAATAACTCAGCGGTGCTTAATACTAGGTAGCTGTTGTTTCAGCACCATCTCTGCTGGACTGCAAAATCTCTTCTGCGACAAAACCAAATCATGTCTTTGACCAGGTCTCCTCCTTTTCATATGTAGATCAGATTAGTTTTATTAATAATACACTCCCTTAAAGAAAAAGACTATAACTATAAGATGAAAATCAACAGATTTCAACACAAAGAAGCATTTTTAAACATAAGAATCAAATGAAGTTGGCACGCATTCTCAAAAGTTAAGCATCGCATGTAAAGGAAATAAGGACTGTTATATGTATTCTAGCAATCTAAAGCACAGTCTATAACAGAACCATTGCATTGAATGGAACAATGCGTCCTTTCTCAAGCAATAAGGATTATCTGTCCCATTAACATCTTCAAAAGCGCGGATTAGAGGAATTGAAAGAGCAGTGTGTCAGAGAACTTCAGAGAATATGTAAAAATACATATGCAAATCGTGCTGACTCGATATTATGGCTTTCTGTAAATAATGAAATATAGCGGTTTACCTGTTCGGCGTGTTGCGTCCGCTGCAGGCTTTCTCTCGGAGCGCAGTGAGCGCCGGTGGTGAAGAGCCGCCCACACTAGATCCCGCCCACTGCCGCGTAACCCCGCCCACTACTGAATAATTACCGTAAATCACAGTGTGGACGTGCCAACGTAACTGCTGCAGTGTGTTGCGTTACATATGGATGTCCAGAGAAAAACTATATCAAATTTATCGAGGCAAAATAACAACACTAAATTAGGTGTTATTAATAACATTGCCAAATATTGCAACACTTTTCAAAATTATCATTATATGATTAAATAATGTTATAAATCATCATTATATATTTAAGTAAAATTATACAGTATATATGTACTACATATATATCGATCAATTTCAATAACAATTATGTTTGAATGTGCAATAATGAACATTAAAAACGTATATATGCATATTTATGTAAGTTTTTTTTTAAAGAAATTGGTACTTTTATTCAGCAAGGATGCATTAAATTTATTAAAAGTGACAGTAAGGACATCTATAATGTTACAAAAAAAACAAATAAATGATGTTGCTTTGAACTTTGAAGTAGAAAACAAATATATCAAGGTTTTCACAAAAATATTAAGCAGCACAACTGTTTTCAACATTTTAAAAATACGGCAGGCCCTCTGGGGTCCACAAACGCGGATACGCGTTTTGTGGCAGATTTTCCTGATAAACCCGAAATGAGCTTGAATTACTCTGCCATTTTTGATCGTACAGATAAGAGCAATACACCATTCGAATCTGTAAAGGGTCTACTTTTATTTGTATACACTTATTATAACAACTAAACTTTGTGCTTTTGAAGAATAAAGAAAACAAACAGGGTGCGCTCTCTGCCTTCTCCGTCTCCGCGAGCTGCTTTTAGAAACGCGTCACTAAAATGAACTGTAACTCAGCAAATACTCAGCACACAGACATGGGAGTTATATCTATAGAAAGCTTGAAGTGTCTACTTTTAAATGAAGTAAGTCATGTCGAAAACAAACATTCTGTGATAAAGTAATCCATATGAAACCAACGCGATGTTCAGTTTTTCCCGTCTAACTCATTATCTTTAATGCAATCCCGCCCCCTCGCGGCTCGCGCCGTTCATATGTAAATATCCACGTGAGACACGTGCGCATGTAAACGCCCAACATAAACAAAGCGTGAGGAGTTCGTTCATCGCGGCTACTGTTCGTTTCTGCAAGAAGACGCGCTGAGTAAAGACTGGATTTCTCTCAAAAGAAGAACAAGATTTCATCCAGAAGAGAAGATCAATCTGATGAGTAAGTAATGTTTCTTTTTTTGCATTAGTTAAGGTGTTATTGTGACATAAACAAGAACACATTTACTAGTTAGGTTGTTCCCAAACTACAACAAGATGAATGCTACGCATCTAAGAATGTTTAGACCATGTTTATTATTAATAATCCGTTCACAAATATATTTTAATAGCGTGCTAAACGATTACAATTACTTCTCAAATATAAAATATCCTTTTTTTATAGTACAAAGTACATCCTTTTATAGTACAAAGCATGCGTGAGTCTATGGCTGCAGAATCATATCTTAGGCTACTATTAAATCATACATGTTCAGTATGGCTATATGACTACAAAATCATAGTTGGGTTTTTCCCAAACTATAATTCCTGACTACAATGTTTGAAATTGAAATGTTGAATGTTGAATGTTTGAAATTTGAAACTATTCTAACAGTCAGCATCAAGTGCCATATATCATAATAAACAGGAGAATTTGAAGTTTAAGTCTAGCTCATTTAAAGTCCCAATTTTCCTTTTGTTTTGTTTTTTTCTAAGAATGAATTTCCAGAATTTTAAGAAAAAAGCAAGCAACAATTGGGTGTTTTTTTACTGTGTATTCAAACTGAAACTCATGAAGATTGAATTTTGTATCTGGGTGTTTTACACTTCCAAATAAAATGTTGTGTACATATAACATTCCCCAAGCAAATTATAGCCATTTATTACAATATTGTTATAAGCGATTTTCAGTGAAAAAACAAGTCTACATAGTTTACTAACAATATAGATGTATCAATATCTATATTAAAAAAAAAAAAAAAAACGTTTAGGGAGTAAAGAAAATGGAGTCAGTGTTATATAATAACAAAACACAGTAAAAAAAAGTGACTTTTTTCAGAGAAATATATTTTCAATCTGAGTATGAACAACAACAAACACAAACCGTGCAGCTAATAGTAAAAACAACTGCACAAATTCTTCTGCAACAAAAATACAAACAGTGCAAATGATTCACAAACTACACACAAAATGAGTGAGAAATATACAGAGTGCAACAGAAAAATAGTAAAAATGATCTGTATGAACTATATAATTATTGTTTACATAATATAGCCTAAATGGATCGATCCGCTGGCTGTAATCTGCATCGGAATCGATTTCTAAACATGAATTCCAGTGCTTTATCCGATATGTACCGCTGTTTCATCCTTGTTTTTGTTTTGTTTTATGTCAAAGTACCCATTCGTGTGTTTTTCTGTGCTTTTACAGAGAGTTCTCTCATGCAAATGTGTTATTCTGTGTTTGTTTTCATGCACGCATGACAGACTTTACTTTCACTTTGCGTTTGTTCAAATTTCCATTGAAAAATCCTAAACGGTGGTTCAAAAGACCAAAACCTATGTTTATTGGTTGAATATGGGACCGTTTGAACCAATCTGGGCACGGGGGTGGGACTAAGCGTCAACAATCGCTTATATATATTTTATTTTAAAAAAGAAAGAAAGAAGGAAAGAAAGAAAATGCAGAAAAAAAAATGTTACTGTCTCCAAGTGTTGGGTGTAATGCATTAATTAATTACTGTAATTTCATTACATTTTCCTTGAAAAAAATAAAGTAAGGGATTACTCTTAATTTTTCTGTAATTTAATTACAGTTACTTCTGATGTAATTGCATTAAATACTGCATAGACTATAGAATAATTCTATATAAAATAATATTGGATTTAACATAAGAATGTGATATCTAATATTAAAATTTATGTTTTTAATGTAAACTTCTCCCTTTAAATACTTTGGACAGTTCAAGAATAATTTATATTATTCATTTGAAAGAATTAAAAGAGCAGTTTCATGTCTATCCTTGTAGTGTTCAACTGGTCGAAGTTGCATATCAAGTTAAACAGTACAGGGATAGACATGAAGCTAAATTTTAATTCTTTCAAATATACAATTGCTTAAATTTAGAAAGTAATTAGTAATAAGTAATGCAATACTTTTAAGAGAGAGTAATTAGTATGGTAATCTAATTACACTGTTGAAGGTGTAATTAGTAACTAGTAATTAATTACTTTTTTAAAGTAACTTACCCAACACTGCTGCCTCCTCACTTTTAAATGTATATTTATGTAGTGTATAAAATCTATATAAAACATAACAATTTTCATTTTTTGGCGTGGTGAAGTATCCCTTTAAGTACTAAATGTGTAACCTTAAACTGGACATAAAGGCAAACCCTTGGTAGGTTTAGGAGCATGTAACACACCCTCACTTAACTACATGTCTCAAATGTTAGGCAACAGAATCTCACACTCAATGTAACCACATTCATCTCCGGGTGGAAATTAGAGACCTATAAATTATGAATGAACCTCGAGAGGCCAGTTAAAACGCCTGACATGTTTACACCAATGTACGTTTTAGTTGATAGTCACAATGGGTTTTCTTTGCCAGCTTAGAAAACAAACACCGCCCTTCAAACCTCAGAAGCTTGCCAGTGTTAAAAAGCAAAATTAAAAAGATATTGTTTGAGTCATGTTGTCGTATAGAGACAAAATTATAGTGGAGGCAAAGTGAGAGAGACACTCAAAGAAATGAGACGCTCTTCTATCCTCTCCACTTCCTTAAATTAGAAAAGCTGAATGAAGGCCCAGTGCGCATCAAGAGCCCTTATCACTATGGAGACAGCCCTGCTTCCAAGACAGGCAAATAGGGGTGAGACTTGGGCGTGCATTAGTATTTGATTGAGGAGAGTTAGTGTATGATTTCTGTCATCTCTGTCTCCCACAGCAGTCAGGGCTCTGGTTATATCAACCGATTCTGACAGATCAGTGTGCAGACAGAAAACTCTCAAGAGAATGAACCCTCCAATTACACCAATACTGTTGCCCACCAAATGTGATTAAAATATAAGAGCAAAATTGTTTATCTGTTATCAAATATTTTATATTTGTATATTTTCTATATACTGGTACTCATGGTGTATTGGTGCTATAAATGATGTGGATTGAATACATGTCCACAAATGTTATTTTAGTATTATTTATATACTATAATATTAACTTCATTTTTTAATTTTATGTTTCTGTTTGTTTGTTTGTTTTGCTTTTGCATTTATAGTAGTTCTATTTAGCTTTATTTCTTATTTAATTTTAAGGTATAATTTTAGTCAATTTGTACTAAAAAGCAACATTACTAATTGCCAAAGCAACATTACTCATTTTTCTAGTTTCTTTAAGTTTATGCTTTTTGTCTAATACTGTATTTTATTTCAGCATTATTTTTTATTAGTTTTTGTTTAATTTTAACACTAGTTGGGTTTGTGAATATATATTTTCAGTTTTAATTTTGTATAGTTTTTTGCTTTTAAAATAGTTCTATTTAGCTTTAATTTATTTTTATTTCAGTTTTTGTTTTAGTCATTTCAGTACTTCAATGTTTTTCGGTTAGTTTCCAAGGCAACATTGCTAGTTTTTTAAGTTTATGCTTAATATGTATATTGTATTTTATTTCAGCATTTTTAATAGTTTTTGTTGAGTTTTAACAACACCAGTAGGTTCTGTGAATATATATTTTCAGGTTTAATTTTAAGTTTATGTTTTTTGTTTGTTTTTCTTTTGCTTTTAAAGTAGTTCTATTTAATTTTTTATTTAATTTTAAGCAATAATTTAATTTGTACTTTAACATATTTTATTTTGGTTATTTGCCAAAGCAACATTGCTAATTTTATCTACGTTTTTTTAAGTTTATGTTTTTTGTCTAATATTGTATTTTATTTCAGCATTATTTTTATTAGTTTTTGTTTAGTTTTATATATATATTTTCAGTTTTAATTTTATTTTGCTTGTTTTAATGTTAATTTAATTTAATGTTAATTTGTTTTAAGCTTTTATTGTTTTTGCTTTTAAAATAGTTCTATTTAACTTATTTTTATTTCAGTTTTAGACATTTTTGTACTTCAGCCTTTTTCAACATTTTCTAATATTTTTTCTAAGTTTAATAAGTTTTTTTAAGTTTATGCTTTTTGTCTAATATGTACATTGTATTTTATTTCAGCAGTTTTTGTTTAGTTTTAACAACACTGGTAGGGTCTATGAGTACTTTTATTTACGAATCATTTCTCATTTAAGTTCACCACACAAAGTGATAAATCTGCTCCAGTACATATCAGCGTACTGCACCAAAGTCCCTGTAAAACTCCCCCTGCTGGCAGAAGTACTGTAAATCACTGAGCCTCTCACTGGAGCTATAAATAATGATCTCCATTCTCAGAGTTCACAACAAAAGAGAATGGGAGAGAAAGAGAGGCCTATCGAGCTCTCAGAACAGCGCAGACCAATACAGTGGCTATGCGTCACACACCGGCTCTATTCACTTACTCTGCAGCAAAACAACAGAGTTCCGACAGCTCTGATAATGCTCCAAAACCTAGAGGACTGTCTACCAGCATTTTAAGGCATCAGGCTGTTCCAAAATATCTTGTTTTGGTCAAAATCTAAGGCATATGTATCTAATGTGGCATAGGGAATTCCAAAATGTACTGCAGCGAGCACAGTGATGGAATACATTTTTTATGCCTATCAGATCCTTCTTGATTAGGATGCTTTATAAAAAGGCAGCTCAAAAAGAATTCAAGCTAATGTTGTGAGGAGTGTTCAGACTTTTAAGAAGTGCAGTACCAGGGTGAAAGACATTGAGTTAGACGAAGGAAAGCAAGTGAGATAATATCTTCTCTATCTCATGGACAGGCAGTAACCTTGACCCCTACTTATAGCCAATTAGCCTTTCCCCAGTGAGTGAGGGCTGCTTGTGAGATGGCCTAATCAGCTTACTGCTGAAAGAGATCAAAGACTACACACACACACACACACACACACACACACACAGGATCATGCAATAGGATTTTGAGCTGTCAAAGCTTGACACACAGACTGGGAAGAATCATCAAGTAGTTTACAGTGTTTACAAGTAGTTTCTGTTTTGTTCATTTTGCCACTAGCAGGCTATTTTCTTGCGAATGTAATTTTCAGGAGCAGATGCGGCGCATAAGTGCCCCTCTGTGGTTGATATAAGTATTGCATTCATGTACTTGTGCCTGTTAAAAGAACAATATGGTTTCAGTATCAATTAATATAAATTGCAATTTATATATATATTGTACGTTTCTCCAATAATGGTAGACAACTTTTAAGATGAGAAATTTCTTTTATCCTACCATTGACACTGAGTTCTATTTAATCTCGAATGGTCCTCAATTAACAATGACTCCATTGTGTTAATAAAATGTGATAAAGGAAGACTGTTAACTTGTAAGTGCGGCAGTCTAAATCAGTTTAATGCAGCTATGAGGTAAATTTACACAGCTTTCCTACACAGTGCTTTTCCCACAGTACTGGATAAATTATAGTAAAATATGTGATTTATAATAAAATCAAATCATTTGCTCTGTTTTTTTTTTTTAATGTGAACACAAAGCAATACACTGAACTTATATTAAAATAAATAACATAAAATAGGTTGCATTAATAATGTAATGCCTTAGAGTTGATATTTTTATAGGGGCTGGCTTAAGACATTTAATCAATTACACTGTGGAAAAGACAGTATGATAAAATCTTAAAATAATTTATAACAAAATCTTTTCCAAAGGAAAAAAAAACTCCATGAGACTAAGGAAACAATGTGAAAAATATCTGGTTACAATATTGTGTCATATCTCTTTAAATGGTGAAAGAGTGAATTTAAACCAGATGGATGAGACTCTGCCTCATTATGGTGTCATTTCCTGGTCCACCTCAGATGGTGTGCTTTGGTGCTCTGGAAGTCTGTAATCAGCACAGAATAATCAGTCAAACCAATGAAAGCAAAAAAAATATTTATTTTTTTCACACTCAGGGCAATAACTGTGGTGTGTACATGTTATTCCTAGTGTGTCCAATAGAGGGAGTTATAGCACTTTATAGACTAGAGGGAGTTATCTAGCTTTATTAAGATTTATTAGAAATATCCAGAAGATTTAAGCTCCAAGAATATAAGGATGGTGAAGCAATATGACGCTGATTTAAAATGCTTGATTAGGAAGCATCTAACTGAACCTTTCTCACCTCTCAATCTCACATCCTTTCTTCATAAAAGGAAGGATATAAGACACAAGGAAAGGAAAAAAGGACATACAATTGATGAACACTCTTATCTTCATCACACCTCAAAGCTTCCTCATTTTCATCAGTCAGGGGGAATGTACGTCTCTTCCAAGGTTGCACTGGCTGCATAAGAGAGAAACAAATGAATACAGATTTAATTTAATTCAATTTTTCACTACTAAGAACCTCTTTACCTCTTTTTCATCCACACTGGCTTCTGATGAGTCTTCAGAAGGACAGAAGGTCCAGGTGAAGGGAACAGGAGAATGTACAAGTGGGTGACAGTGAGCAGGATGGTCTCTCACAGATGCAGAAGAGCAGCTTTTCCTGAATGACCTGTGGGGAAGAAAATCAGACAATATTTATTGGAGAACATACAGTGCCCTCCATAAGTATTGGAACAGTAAAGACAAAATTGCTTTCTCTGCTGTGGAGTCAAGACATTTGCAAATATGATTAAAAGATGAATATGAGACAAAACTACAGAATGTCACATTTTATTATTAGGTCTTTCGACATACACATGTTTTACAAAATAAAAAGGTCAGCATTTTTAGTGTTCATCCCACTTTTTGATGTGAGCATAAATATTGGAACAGTTGCCTCACAGGTCTTTCTAAGTGATCAGCTGTGTCCTGTTGCATTAATTCTTCAGATATTAAAAGCAGGGAATGTGTCTTATCAGTTATATCCATTGCTTCTGCATTCTAAGTCTTGCATTCGATGATGACACACAAACCAGGATGAAGACAAGGAAGCTGACTTTGAGAGAAAAGCAAGCAATTTGGATGCTAAAAGAAAAGAGGAAGTTAATTAGAACTATAGCAAAAACAAAGAGCATGGAGAAATCAAGAGTTTGGAAACCACCAGCGACACCAGCAACCAACGACAACCTAATCGGCTGAGAAAAACAACAGTAGTTGATGACAGACAAATCGTAAAAGCGGTGAAAATTAACCCTAAAATACGTGTCTGTAAAATCACCGACAACCTTCAGAAAGCTGGGGTGATGCTCTGACAATCTACTGTCCTCAGGAGACTTTGACACAGAATTACAGATGCTACACAGCAAGATGTAAACCTCTGACCAGCACCAAAAACAGAAAGGCAAGATTAGAGTTTGCAAAAAAGCACAAAGGTGAGCCAGAAGAGTTTTGGAACTGTGTTTATGGACTGATGAGACAAAGATGAACCTTTATCTAAGTGATGGGAAAGCAAAAATGTGGAGAAAAAAGGGAACTGCAAAAGGGAACTGCAAAAGATCCCAAGCATACAGCCTCATCTGTAAAGTTTGGTGGAGGTGTTGTCATGGCATGGGCATGTATGGCTGTCTCTGGAACAGGCCCTCTCAACTTTACTGATGACTTAATGTATGATGACAGTAGCAGAATGAATTTGGAAGGGTACAAAACCATCTTGGCTACCAATATTCAAGAAAATGCCACCAAACTCGTTAGAAGCACTTCATATTGGATCAGAACAATAACCCAAAACACCCTGCCAGTTCAGTCAAGGAGTTTATCAGGGCAAAGAAATGTAAAGTCTTAAATTGCCCGAATCAATCTCCAGATTTAAATCCGATTGAACATGAATTTCACCAGCTGAAGAGGAGACCAAAGACAGAAACTCTCCAAAACAAGCAACAGTTGGAATTGGCTGCATTAAAGGCTGAGAAAAAGCATTTCAAAGCATAAGACCAAGAGTCTGGTGATGTCTATGGGTTGCAGACTCACTGCTCTGATTGCATGCAAGGGATCTAAAAAAAAATATTAGCTTTTAATCTTTTACATCTGCCTTAAATTCAACTGTTCCAATACTTATGCTCACATCAAATAGTGGGATGAACTCTAAAAGTGCTGTCCTTTTTATTTGGTAAAACATGTATGTATCGAAAGACCTAATAATAAAATGTGACATTCTGTAGTTTTGTCTCATATTCATCTTTTAATCATATTTGCAAATGTCTTGACTCCACAGCAGAGAAAGCAATTTTGTCTTTACTGTTCCAATACTTATGGAGGGCACTGTATATGCAATAAGATAGCTTTACAATAAACCAAAATACACACAGACCTGATCCTGTGTCTTCTTTCCTGATCCCAGCAGGACCAGTGGAGTTTCTCTCTACGCTCATAACTCTGGTGCCTCTGAAAGAAATCTTCATCTTTTATTGCTTCTGACTGAGAAAGATAAAGCCCATCACTCCACAACACCTTGCCATTGCTTCACCATTTTTTATGGCCTACAGTGAGTTTATAATGTAAAAAAAAAAAGCAAACCAACCATCCATTCCTCCTGCTCATCCTCCTCTCCTTTCAATAATGGTGAAATATCCACCTTTCGCCAACTGATTTGAGTAAAAACAATGGAATACAGGAAAGAGGAAAAAAATGAAATGCAAACATGAATTCATCCACATCTTTATGCGTCAGCCAAGTTACTGAAAGTGACTCATCCAAATCTATCAAGCACTCAATGGATAGGCGGTAGGAGCAAAAGCTTACGTCACAGTATTGATATACAGTATATCATTATATAGTTATTTTTCTCTGGCTATTCTATACAAAAAAATATGATTATTATTTATCATAACAAATTAATGATAAATCTAAGTATATAAAGAGAGTTAAAAACAACCACTCTAAACAGTAGAAGTAACATCATATTAGCACTCAGATACACTATTGTTCAAAAGTTTCGGGTCAGATTTTTTTTTTTAAAGAAATGAATACTTTTATTCATTATATTGATCAAAAGTGATAGTAAAGACATTTACAATGTACAAAAGATTTCTATTTCAAGTAAATGCTGTTCTTTTGAACTTTCAATTCATCAAAGAATCCTGATGAAAAAAGTATCAAAAAAAAAAAAAACAGCTCAACATATGTTTCCAACATTGATAATATTAAGAAATGTTTCTTTTGCCCCAAATCAGCATTTTAGAATGATTTCTAAAAGATTCAGCTTTGCCATCACAGGAATAAATTGTAAAATATATTAAAATAAAAAAATATTTTTTAAACTGTAATAATATTTTACAATGTATTTTTACTAAATAAATGTAGCCTTGGTAAGCATAGGAGACTTCTTTTTAAAATACATTAAAAATCTTACCAACCCCAAATTTTGTTTTCCTTGACACACTATTTTCCTATTTAATACTGTAAAGTGCTTTGACACAATCTGTATTGTTAAAAGCGCTATATAAATAAAGGTGACTTGACTTAAGGTGAAAAAAATGCAAACTAAAATGACTGATTTCTTTGTGGAAAGACAAAAAAAAGAGGAAATGAAGAAGATAACTAATTTGAAGGCAGTGCAGATAAATTATGGTAAGAAAAGTAATCTCCATAAGCTGAGACCCTTTATTTCGAGTTATATAAAGGGGCACAGCATGTTCGTAATGGGATTATCATGATTTATGACAAAGAGGAATCAGCTCTCGTATTCAAGTACCAACCCCAAACTTTTGAACAGTAATGTAGATCTACTGCAATATAAACAGGTACTGATGTCTCTCTGGTGTCATTGCTGAGTGTGAAAACAATCAATACCTGGGTGTCAAAATGTTCTTGTACTGAAGTCTTTCCACTTTCACTGATGCGAACAGAGACATAGGAACGACAATGTCATCAATGCTGAAAATACTCTCACAGTTTCTCCTTCGTGATGAGAACTACAGCATAAAAAGGACAGAATATGATTATCTCTCTCAAAATATTAACCTTCAACTAGACAAACATTCCCTTCAAGGAAATGAACATTTATCTATGTTTGGATTAGCATAAATTGAAATATTCAGTATTTATCAAGAGGTTTAGTCAAAGGGCAGACCTGTGGGTTTCTCTGTGGTGTGGGGGTACAATAAGAGATGGTCACATCCTCTGAAGATTCCTGACTGTCATCACTCTGGGAGACCAGATCAGACTTGGGTGTAATACTGGAGATGTCTAGAACAAAGCAGTATTACTACCTTAAACACCTTTGGTGTATATAAATGAAACACCAAGGGGAATTAAACACATGTACCCATTGTCCTCTCAGAGCAGCGCCGCCTCTTCTTGCCCTCCCTGTAATCTTGCCTGTGGTGGTCTTGGGTACGTGCCCATCGTATAGGAGTGCTCTCCCTTCTGTGCCTCTTCAAAAGCCTCCCATTTTTCGGCTGATGACTGCAATCTGTAATCATTAATTACAGAACATAAAGACATATTCCTACTTTGTTAGAACAGGTATATTAGAATATTCATTCAAGTTCACATTCAAAAAAGAAATTAGATTTTACATAAAGTGCATAAAAATTATATTTTGCATAAAGATCACATCCATTTTACCCCAAAATCAAACAAAAGAAATAAGAAATTTTATTTAGCACAAAGAAAATGTATAAAGCCATAAATATTTTTCTGCATTGTGACTAAATTTCCATTACAATTAATCTCACTTACTCCCCAAAAGATATATTACATATATTGTAAACTATTTAAAGTATGTTGTACTGCCTGTAATTTTTGTTTTTGTTTAAAACTAGTCATAGGAATCTACTGAAAAACACCACTGATAATACATTTTTTTATATATAAATTTTTTATACAAAACATAATTTATTTGTTTTTTAGGTTTGGTGTGCATGGACTCAGCAATCATTTGAGACTGGATTAACAATATTAATAAAAAGAGGAGATGGAAAGACTACAATATATTTTGGCTATAAATAATTTGACCCCACTGAAAGGTCACTAGTGTGTGTGGTTGAGTGTGTAGGTGTGTGGGGTGTCTTCAGGCTGGATTTGTGAGTTACTGTGATTTGTGAGTCTGTGTTGATCTCCACTCATGGTCTGGAAGCTGCAGGACTGTAGCCACAGAGATAAACACAGACAATACACCACAAGACTATGACTAAACCCACCCAGCAGCCTACACACACCTTACATCATCCCACACACCGGACTCCAGAAGAACTGACATTAAAAGATCATATACATGATGTAATGAAAACAGGAATGAAGGGACCATGAGGTGATTGCGAAGAAAATATTCCTGGCATTCATTTTCCATTCAGTGCTTTTTTGTAGTTCGTTCACTGTCTCCAGGGGTGCTGCAAAGCGCTGACAGAAAATCAACTAAACAATATGAGGTGCGTTTTTACTTTAGAAACCTGTACACACTTCCATTCCAGTGCAATCACTCACTCGCCCTGACAATCTCTCTCTGTTAAGAATAGCATTGCTGTTTCAGGATCATTAGCCCCCCTAGTCAGACAATAACCAACAGAGCAGAGAAGAGTGCCAGACCATTAATGATTAGAGTGGATGAGTCAGGGTCCAGTCCCAGGGCAGCTCACTTCAACCCCAGCACTGCATTAAAACTGTAGAGCAGCTATTGACTTCAACATGACCTTCAGATCTGCACTGAACATGGACATCACTGAGTATTAAAAAATACTGAGGACAGTAGTGCCTAAATGATTTTTGACAAACACACTGGTTGTGATGTCACCACATGGAAATCAAATATTTTAAAAAGTTTTTTATGTTATTTAAAGAAGTCTCTTATACTCACCAAGGCTGTTTATTTGCAAAAATACAGCAAAAACAGTAATAATTTGAAATATTATTACAATTCAAAATAACTGTTTTCCATTTTAATATTTTATAATGTAATTTATTCCTGTTATGACAGAGCTGAATTTTCAGTAGTCATTGCTCCAGTCTTCAATGTCACATGATCCTTCAGAAATCATTTTAATATGCTGATTTGATGCTCAAGAAACATTTTATTAATTTTTTAACTCTTTACTATCTTTACTAAGTGAATATATTATATAAATTATAATAAAATATTTTTAAATAATAAAGAAATACTTCATAAATGAAAACTTAAATCTAATAGAAATTTGTCTAATACCTGATAATTATATGCACTGTGTATTATTATTACAGAAAAAAAAAATTTGAGTATCTTTGTTTCAGACATGGTGTTGCTGCCCATGTAGTGCTTCCCAAATCAGACACTTATGTAGATCCATTTCAGTTAGGCTGCTGCCTAAGAAGCAGACAGAGAAGAAACCTTGGCAAGAATATACACATTTATACAAAGCATACACACCTTCATACAGTACATGTGTTCATGCATCCACACACAAATGCAATGAGATGACTTACGGAATAAAGACCGGGAGACTCTGTCTCTGGAGCTGAGACAGTGATGGGGACTGGTGCGCTCAGTTTTCAGGAGGAGAGATCGCTGAAACAAACTTTCCTCAAAGTGAGAATTTTGCAGATGGAAGGATGATGGAGTTTCTGATGAACAGAACAGACAAAGACAAACCTCACTTATATAACACAAACAAAAGAAAAAGAATAGTAAAAGAAAAGTTCACTGTGGTGATATAAGGCTATGGTTATAAATACCTTGTCAAAATGTCAAAACATTGTCAATTGTAAAAAATGTCTGAATGTTGCAATTGTCATTTTAAAATATGAACTGAATGCTGAGGTTTTATACTGATGACAACCAAGGCTCCACATTCCTGCTGCTACACACAATCAGTAAAACAGCAGGAACGGCACAGTTTGACATGCTGATGGAGTAACTGTCTGATATGAGACAATTTATTCTGACTGAATTGAAATGACAGCCTAATGCAGTAAAATGGATGAGTGATTAATGGATTGCTGTAGTATTAAATATTAAAATCATAACATCCAATTACCTCAGCAAGAGTATGAACGCTCTTCTACTGTTTAAAAAAGCTCTGCTCCAAAACCTAGTGAGCTGCCTACATAGGTAGCATTTTAAGGCATCTAAAAGAGCATCACACATATCCTTTGAGGAGAAGGTAATTTACAAAGCATTGCGACAGGCTTAATGAAAAAAAATCCATCCAAGATGGTGGATGTAGAGGGAAAAATGCCAATTTAAACAAAATGCATTATTAATCTTTCTCTACCTGAGGAAAGTGATAGAACAGGATGCACTTTGCCATCTGTTCTGTCTTTTCTGTGGAGACATGCAGGATCTGTGCACAAAGATGCAGGATCACAGGATGCACATTTGGGACAAAGAGAAGGGGAAGACTCCAGGACCTGTGGAGAGAGAGAAATATTGAGTGGATGTGACCAAACGGGTAAATGGGAAGAACACAAATCTTACGAAGCATATTAATTACTAAACAAATGACTCTTTCTGATGCTAAAGGCCTGTTTTGCATTTAGAGTCCAGTTTTGATTTGTCCAACTGAGCATTAAAACAAATAAAAAGGCGTGGATGTAAACAACTAAGTTAATAAAGGCCAAATCTATGACACACGGTGCTCTGGGGAACCATTACGACATAAGCGATGCATGAAAAGGAAAATTATGGCAGCCAAAATCAGACAGCTATAAGAATCATAAACAAGGTTAAAGGAAGTGCACCAGGCACCAGCTGGAAAACAGACTCCAGAGCATGGTGTGAGTCATGGTGCAATGTGAAGAGGGTTGGCACACACACAAATAACTGCTTTATTAAAGGACTAGTTCTGTACTCAGAATATTCTGTCATAATTTACTCACCCTCATGTTGTTCCAAACCTGTTTTATTTATTTTTCTAGGCTATAAACAGCCGTTTTGACCAATTAGATGCAATTTGGTTAACGTAAAACATAAATTAAATAAATAAATAAATAAATAATAGAATAAAAGTAGTTAATACTATATAATATATACAGTATAATATTATAACAATATAATATTTAATTAATATTTGATCTGATTTACAATTGTTCTTAAATTTACCTTCTCAGCAAAATCAATGCAAATTTTGAACGTCCTGTTGTATTGCTTAACCCATTTTATGGTATCTTCTTGTCATTTTTGAAGCGTAACAGTCCTATAATCACAATATGCTATACATTTTTAGTATTTTTGGGGGGAGAGGAGGCTGAAATGTTCCTTTAAACTATTTAATGTTCTTTTTTTTTTTTTCAATTGCTTCTGACTGCATTTCATTTGGAAAATGCATCTTCATCCTGCTGCTTCTAGGTTCTGATTGAAGTATACAATATCTGAGTTACATGTTCAGGCTGCCCATAGAGGACACAGCAATTACAAGATTACCATCATTTATGAAAGTGCAGCTAGTCTAAGCACTGCATGTTAGCAGTTTCCAAGGGAAAGGACAGAACAAAAGCTAGGTTATTCTTTTTGAGCTCCACTGTTGGGAAAACACACTCACATATATTTAGTGTAAGTTTTGGACACAGTACACAGCAGTAAAATTCCCACTAGATCATGCATTAACACATACAGCTGAGTTTTGCCTTTTTTACTCAAGCACATTAAAACTGTTATGTCAGCAATCACTTGTGAGACTGTAGTATATACAACTATGGTTCAAAAGCGTGGGGTCTGTAATTTTTTTTAATAGAAGGAAATTAATACTTTCAGCAAGGATGTACTAAATTGATTCAACTTGCTTGCAAAATGTTGTTTTTGAACTTTCTATTCATCAACAAATCCTGCAAAAAAATGACTGTTTCCACAAAAACATTAAGCAGCAGAACTGTTGTCAGCATTGATAATAATGATTTCTGAAGGATCATGTGAAGACTAGAGTAATGGCTGCTGAAAATTCAGCTTTGCATCACAGGAATAAATGAAATTTTAAAATATATTAACAGAAATAATAGTTATTTTAAACTGTATTAATATTCCACAACATTACTGTTTTACTGTTACTTGTGCAAAGAAATGCAGCCTTGGTGAGCATTAGAGACTTCTTTCAAAAACATAAATCATACCAATCCCAAACCTTTGAATAGTACTGTATGCTATGCCATGCCGACTCATTAAATGTTGACACTTTAAGAATTTGGCTTAAAAATGCCAACCTGTTCTCTATGAGACAATGGGTCCATGATGAAAAGTCTCGGCTTGTGATAGGTCAAAAGGGGTCTTGTCCGGGCTGACATACAGGTGATGTCCACCTGAGGGAGGTACTGTCGTCTGTGACATGTTCGCTTCCTCTTCTGCCTGGCCTTGTGCAAACACTGTGGTCCACTGGGAACAAAGGCACTCGTTTGTGTCACTTGGCTGCAAAAGTAGGGATAAAAATCTTCAGAAATCTGATCATACGACAAATGAAGAGAACAAGTTTCATTGGTTGTCTTCTCCACTCAGACTCTTTCATCTTCCTTCTTTCTAATTCTTCTCAGTGTCTTTCTCACTTTTTCAGTTTTCCGCTGGGCTGAATGATTCATCCTGACATTCACATAAGATTTACATAAATTTACACAATTATGTATCAGAATGAGGGTGCTTCTAAAGTGCTGCAATGAATATGAAATGCATGAATGAAATCAAGACACACTGCGTCCCCTCAGGTTTCTCTGGAGCTTACATATGACTAAGTAAAATGATCTACACTGCATCAAAAAGTGACAAAAAAATATTTTTCCCTAATGTGAATATCCTTTTAACAATCTACTTTCTTGAACAATAAAAATCTAGCAAACAGTGCTACAATAACAATTATGCATATTAATCACAATTGCTATTTTTGGAAATTTTTAATGAATGACCCCGTGAGATATTTGAGGTTCATTTTAGCCTGTTGATGAGCTCGTAGAGCTTGTAGGTGCTTGTTTGCCTCTCACCCGCTGTAAGCTGTTTTCTGTTGACCTCTCCAGCGACTGCAGGATCCTTTAGACATAGGTGGTGAGGAAGGAGAGGCACACAAAGATGGCATCAGGCTGTTTACAATTTGAGTCAGCTGTGCACTCTAAACACACAGAAACATAAATTGAGTAGGGTCGATTCAATCAGTTTTAAATGAACAAATTACATTTTTATCTGTCATTTTTATCGTTTTTTCTATGTTCTTGTCTATATGCCCGTGGTTTTCTTTAGATTCACCTGTCTCTCAATGTTCCTCAGAAGGCGTGTGGGGCTGCTGGGTTCCGTTTCTAGATCAGAGTGCAAATCTCGCATGTTCCCAGCTGTGAATGAAAGGTCCATAGTCTCTGTCCACAAGGTGTGTTGGATCTGCCTGTCCGTCAAGCGCTGAGACTCCGCCAAAATCACATGACCCTGGAGGACATGTTAGGGACACATAAAAAATTAAAAACTGTTTGCATCTAAAAACACTTAAGGTGCCATTCAGAACTTAATGGAGAACACTTTTAAAATTCCAGTTTAATGAATCAATTTGAATTTAATCTGAACTGAAGTAACAAATAGATTCAGAACTGCAATTATAAATTTAATTTAAGCAGAATTAAATTGTATCAAAATTCGTCAAAGAAATTCACATAACTGTAAATGTGGTTCATCATAATAAATTTGATTATAATTTTTCAGTATAAATTACATTTCAAAATGTTTAATAAAACCTTTTCATTACTTGAAATAAAATACATAAATATACTTTTTAAAAAATTAAAAATGTACAATTTCAGCTAGTTGCCAAAAAAAAAACAGAAAACCAGAAAATAATCAATGTTTAATTTAATTATTATTTTTTAACTTAAATTAATTAGAGCATTCTGGCAAATTAAGTGTTTTATATTTTATGAAGTGCATTTTATTTAATAAATTAACTTTAGAACTGTGGTAGAAACACTTAATTTCCTAGATTTCTCTAATTTACTCAATATATTATATAACCAATAGATTAAAATGTTGTCAACAATATATATATATATATATATATATATAAAGCTATCTAATAAATGTGGTGGCCAGTTTGATGTGCTTAATGCAAGAATATTGGTGAAGAATAGAGACATAGTAAGTCAAAATTTATGATGTCATTGTTTATGTTTTGTAACAACATTTATATTTTGACTGTTTGGACTAATGAAATTCATCTGTTGTGTTAATGTTACTGAATTGCAATTCAGTCATTTCTTTTTCAGTCATTCCAATTCAACATCCTCTGAACATTATCAATTCAGTTTAAATTCTCACATGACATTTACATTTACATTTACATTTAATCATTTAGCAGACGCTTTTATCCAAAGTGACGTACAAATGAGAACAATAGAAGCAATCAGACCATCGAGAGTGCAGCAGTATACAAGTGCCATGACAAGTCTCAGTTAGTCTAGCACAGTACATGTAGCTAGTTTTTTTTTTTAAAAATAAATAGAATTACATGAATTGAAAGAGAGCCAATTCTTAAATTTTGCCCCACAATGCTAACAGCACAACCCAATATCCCTCCTAATCTATAGATGCTGTGTTATTTCTTTACCTTATTAGAGAGGATCTGCTGCCTGAGTTTTCCAAGCTGCTGAATCTGAGAGTCCAGCTCAGACAGTCTCATCTGCAGCCACGTCCAGCGACAACAGAGTTCAGCTCTGTCCTTCAGCCATCTCCACTCAAAGACACGACAACTACCCTCCCACAAAGACAGGGGCAGAAAAAAGTTAGAAAAGGTCATTTAGCTGAGATTTTATCCAAAGTGACTTACAGTACATTCATCCAGGAACAATCATGGTAAAGTGTTTGGAAAACCGGTGTATGAAATTGATTGTTTGCTTGGTCATTAACCTGTGATTCTAGGACGTTTCATATTTAAACCCAAAATTTGTAATCACAGAGGCAACGGAAGAGGACCTGACCATACAGATATGACCCAATCTGTCTCTCTTCCTCTCTGCAGATATATAGATTAGTGCAGACACTCACACACACACTGGCAATTCCAGGAATATCTACAAAGCAGTGGAGCAGAAGTGAACCCATACAAATTCACTGGGAAGAATGAGATCTCCTGCTGGGGCAACAGTCTTCCTGGTCCCTATATAAACAAACACTTCACATCTCTAGCCAGCCTACTTTCACTCTCTCTCTTCTCACACACTCACAGAACATAGCCCTGCTTCAACAAAACAAATGGCAGTCATAGAACAAGTGAGCAACCAAATCAACCATTCCAGAATTGTATATATAAAACAGCAGACGGCTTTGTTGCTTTTTATTTAATGCCTCAAGGGTGTCCAGACCAAATAATACCACTACATAAACTCTTTATTGCATTGCATTTATTCCAGAGCCAACTAAGCAGACACTGAAGCTCTGCTAAAACTTTGGGCCCTAGTTTTTTTCAGAAAAGTGACCATGACTTAACCACATCAAAACGTGAACATCTGTGAAAAGAAAGAGAGTATTGACGTCAAAGGTGCTGCTCTTTACTGGCTGAGAGCCTAATCTCAGTCCACAAAAAGTGCCCTTAAGCAATTCTGTGGCCAAAGCCAGAGAACTTGTTTAAAACCTTACAGCAATGTTCTCATATCCAGCTTCTCCAGAGAATCCAGAGCAATGGCCACCAACTTGAAACTCTGATGAGATGCAAAGATGGTAATTGAGATTTCTGGGACATATGGAAAAGTCACTGAAACTAGTTTGTCATGGCCTGAGGAGAGGCAGAGCCAACAACCACAGCTGGCTGCTACTAAGGGCATTCACTTTTACAGCAATTTGCAGCAACAAAGTAATCGGAAGTCATTCATTTTTAATGACAGTTGTTGATTTGAGGCAACTTGAGTCCAATGGGGCAAAGTTTAACATAGTTCAAATTTTTGCAAGTCAGGGTTATTATATTTAACTAAAACTAAAACCATAAAGCATTTTCCTTATTTAAAATAAAATATATAAATAACCCCATAACACATTTGTAGCCCTTAGTTTTGTGCTTATGCAGAATTATTAAAAATAAATAAATAAATGGTTACACTTTATTTTGATAGTCCACTTTAGACATTCTATTAACTATAAGTAACTTTGTAACTACATGTCAACTACATGTCAACTAATTCTCATTAATTTGCAACTACATGTCTATTAACTCTCAGTTGGGTAGGTTTAGGGTTAGTAGAATAAGTTGGCATATATTTGCAAAGTTTCTCAGTCAGTATGTGAGCCAATCAAAATAAAGTGTTAGAAGAAATTAAGCAGACAGTCGACTAATACTCTAATGACTGCTAGTTGACATGTAGTTGCAAAGTTACTTACCTTTAGTAGAATATCTAAAGTGGACTATCGAAATAAAGTGTTACAAAATAAATAAATAAATAAATAATTGATACATGCAGCCCCAGACCATGATGCTACCACCAACACGCTTGACTGTAGGCAAGACACAATTTTCTTGGTACTCCTCACCAGGCCGTCACCACACATGCTGGACACCATCTGAGCCAAACAAGTTTATCTTAGTCTCATCAGACCACAGGACATGGTTCCAGTAATTCATGCTCTTGGACAGGTTTTCTTCAGCAAACTGTTTGCAGGCTTTCTTGTGAGCCAGCTTCAGAAGAGGCTTCTTTCTGGTATGACGGCCATGCAAACTGACTTTATGCAGTGTGTGGCGTATGGTCTGAGTACTGACAAACTGACCTTTCACTTCTGCAACCTCTAAAGCAATGCTGGCAGCACTCATCCATCTATTTTTTGAAGCCAGCTTCTGCACCTGACGCACATCACGAGGACGCACTCAACTTTTTTGATCAACCCTTGCGAGGCCTGTTCCGAGTGGAACCCGTCTTGGAAAACCTCTGTGTGACACTGGCCACTGTACTGTAACTCAGTTTCAGGGTGTTACTGATCTTCTTATAGCCTAGGCCATCTTTGTGGAGAGCAACAGTTCAAATTCTCAAATCCTCAGAGAGTTCTTTGCCATGAGGTGCCATGATGAACATCCAGTGGTCAGTATGAGAGAATTGTACTCAAAGCACCAAATTTTAACTGCTCTAATACAAGATACACAAATTTGTATAGTCCTGTCAAGCAGACAAAAACATGAACATGATGAATAGGACATGTGGCTTTGCATGGTTAAACGACGTATAGCTGTTATCACTTAGGGTGTACTCACTTTTGTTGCCAGCTATTTTGACAATAATGGCTGTGTGTTGAGTTATTTTCAGAACACAGTAAATCTACACTGCTATACATGTTGCACACTGACTACTCTAAAATATATCCAAGTTTCATTTTTATAGTATTGTCCCTTGAGAAGATATAATAAAATAGTTGCTGAAATGTGAGGGGTGTACTCACTTTTGTGAGATACTGTATATTCCCTTCAAAATGTGTATCTTGAGACTAGATGTTCTCGCATCTGCACATATGCTGCGATCTTACAGTGTAAGTGCAGAGTGGGCGAGCAAATCACAGAGAGGGACATGAAAGCTCTGATCTACGGGCTGGGGAAGGGCGGCCTGATCTCTATTTATTTACTCATCCCAGGGAAAGGAGAGCACAGCTGTCTGTTTTAGTGTGGCTGCACAGAAACAGGATCGGAGGAAGAGCCAGCTGCACATGAACACACCAGATAAAAATCTTCAACATGGGGGAGAAATATGGTGACAATTTCTCAACAGCTGTGTACTGAACAGAGTGCCTCTGTTTCTGTGAGCAAAGATCCTAAAGAAACATATAACACAACCAGCGCCAAATGCTTCTTCTCCTCCATCTTCTATTGAGCTGTTTGTTTTCCCAAACTTGTTGTTACACTCCCTCTCTTCTTGCCAAAAACTCACGGCCAGCCTGTCATTAAAAGTTCTTTACTGCCTGGCAACTTCTAGGTAAAGATTAATTCTACCCTTCAATTCACCAATCTCAAGATCTCACCCAATGTTATTTTTTGTATTTTGAAGCTATAGAGACTTGAGTCTTATATGCTTTGTTTATAACCACCAAGCATTTTGACTAGTCAAACTATCAATTCTAAGTTTTGGCAGCAATATATGGATTCTGAAAACTTCTACTTGTATGGTACTTTTTGTCATTTATGGAACTAGAAAGACATGAACTGTTATTTCTTTCGATATGAATTGAGCTGTGAAGATCGACATTTAAATTTATGCATTTAGCAGACGACTTACATGGCATTCAAGCTACAGTTTTTACATTTTATCAGCTCTTGCTTTCCCTGGGAATCGAACCCATGATCTTGGCATTGCTAGCAACATGCTCTACTATTTGAGACATGACATGAGGTTAACCACAGTAAATAATGCTAAAATTTTTAATGTCTTCCATTAAGGTCTATTTCTTTCCATGTGTCTTCTTGATTAGAAGGACAACATTAATTAGGAAGACCATTCCACATCACATCATACTCACTGTGATTCCACTGAGGTCCCTTTGGCATCTTCATGGTCCCACTCCTCATCTGAGCTGCTCACGGTGGCATCTGAGTCCAGAGCCTCCAGCACTCCGTGCAGAGCAGCATGACCATTGTGTGCTAAATTCTGTAAATCTCTGGATTTCAGAGGTTGCCCATGGGCTTGAGGGTACTGGAGGTTTCTTATAAGAGCCTGTTCTACCTCCTGCATCTCTACAGCATTAAAAGTCTCAAAAAGAGGGTCTGATGTCAACTTAGGGGAACGGCATGCTTCAAGAAGTTTCTTCTTCAAACCATCCAGTTGGTGGCTATAGTGTCTAGAAGCATGTTCACCAAGCATCGCTAACACCCTCTGTTGTAAATGACTGGCTCGATTCCGCCAACAAAACATGCTGGGAGAGATGCCACAATGACTGAATCATCAGCCCTTCCTTCAGTTCCTCCATAGTGCTAACCAATGTTTGGTTTAAAGCATTGTTCTTCCTGCTGCAATGTGGTGCTTGCTCTAAGAAAAGTGATTTGGTGCCATCTTGGCGATCTCTGGTAGGACCATGTTGTGTGAAGTTGTGACTGGGCTCTACCCCGTCTTGTCCACTGTCTTCAAGTGTGGGCATGAAACACATTTGTGGAGCACCTGCAGGAGTACCTGGTGAGTTCCTGTTCAAGGAGAGGAGGGTGAGTAGTGGCTCTGGGCTTGACAGCAGAAAGGCTTTGGATCGTGAATCTTGGAAGAAAGGAGATAGCAGCATCTCTGGGAACTGAGGAGAACTTTTAGAGGACAGGAGATCCAGATGGACCACGGATGGGAGGTTCTGCCAAATCATCTGTCCAAAACTATTATCCACATCCAAACCTAGAGCAACACCGCTGCAGTCCATACTTCCACTCAAAGCAGAGGATGAAATCTGGATTTAATTAGTGTGACAGATCTATTAAAAGAGATCTGTCTGTGATTATTATATCAGATACACAGGCGATTGGACTGTGAGACACTTAATAACGTTAATGTTTTTCATATCCTCTAACTTTATCAATAACAATTTAGATGATCTAGTTATATTTGTGAGCAACTGAAATTATTTGTAAACGGAAAGACTACAAGTAGCCTATATTTCGCTCACACGATAAGAGTAATGTTATAAAAATAACGGCAGAATTGGAAAAATAAATAACGTCATCGTCTCACCTTTAACAGTCGCTCATTTGAACAAACAAAGAGTCCAGAATAGTCGATCATCATAAATCATCCATAAATATAATCCTGCAAGTGATTAAAATACTGCTTTTGTCAGTTTTATGAGCAGATATCAACTGATCCCGTCCGATTTTCTTTCACACCGATGAGCAGCCGCAACCGGAGAACAGAGAGAGAGAGAGAGAGAGAGAGAGAGAGAGAGAGAGAGAGAGAGAGAGAGAACGAGAGAGAGAGAGAGAGAGAGAGAGAACGAGAGAGAGAGAGAGAGAGAGAGAGAGAGAGAGAGAGAGAGAGAGAGAGAGAGAACGAGAGAGAGAGAGAGAGAGAGAGAGAGACAGAGAGAGAGAGAACGAGAGAGAGAGAGAGAGCGAGAGAGAGAGAACAGAGAGAGAGAGAGAGACAGAGAGAGACAGAGAGAGAGAGAGAGAGAGAGAGAGAGAGAACAAGAGAGAGAGAACAAGAGAGAGAGCGAGAGAAAGAGACAGAGAACGAGAGAGAGAGAGAACAGAGAGAGGAGAGAGAGGGAGAGAGAGAGAGAACGAGAGAGAGAGAGAGAGAGAGAGAGAGAGAGAACAAGAGAGAGAGCGAGAGAAAGAGACAGAGAACGAGAGAGAGAGAGAACAGAGAGAGAGAGAGACAGAGAGAGAAGAGAAGAGACAGAGAGAGAGAGACAGAGAGAGAGCGCGAGAGAGAGAGAGAGAGAGAGAGAGAGAGAACAGAGAGAGAGAGAGAGAGAACAGAGAGAGAGCGAGAGAGAGAGAACGAGAGAGAGACAGAGAGAGAGAGAGAGAGAGAGACAGAGAGAGAGAGAGAGAGAGAGAGAACGAGAGAGAGAACGAGAGAGAGACGAGAGAGAGAGAGAGAGAGAGAGAGACAGAGAGAGAGAGAGAGAGAACAGAGAGAGAGAGAGAGAGAGAGAGAGCGAGAGAGAGAGAACGAGAGAGAGAGACAGAGAGAGAGAGAGAGAGAGAGACAGAGAGAGAGAGAGAGAGAGAGAGAACGAGAGAGAGACAGAGAGAGAGAGAGAGAGAACGAGAGAGAGAGAGAGAACAAGAGAAGAGAGAGAGAGAGAGAGAGAGAGAGAGAAAATAAAAATAAAGAAATTTAAAAATAAAGAAAATACTTTTCTTTATTTTTAATATTTACTTATCCAGACATTTCGGCATTGATCGTTTTGGTCGTTTGTTGTTGAAAACCAGTAGACTAGTTTTGACTGCAGTCGTGAAAACAGCTGAGACGGTATCTAGCTACATATCTGTGGTCTCAAGCATATCAGCCACGACGTGAGATATTTGGCATATTTGTGGCAAAGTTTTTAACTGTCTGGTGAAAATATCCTTACACGTATTTACTATGCACATAGTAGCCTATAGTAATTAATGACAGTATCCTTTATGATTTTTAAAGGAAATAAACCAGATTTGTGCTCTGCAGTTCCTGCTGATGTCCCAGCCCTGGATCTCAATTTTTTTTCTTTCAGGTGGGCTAAAGGAGGGTTTTCTTTAGAACTGCTCTCAATGTTTGTTTTGCTTTCTTCTATCTCAGTGCTTGTGTAGGCTTGAAAGGCAGGGAAGCGCTTGTTTGAACGCTTCAGATGCTCTGAACATAAATTGGTTGTAATATGCATTCAGTCCAGTAGGTGGGAGTAGAACAACTGAATTAAGAGCTGAAACAACAAGGGCACATCACCAATTAATAATCTCATTTTTGAGAATAGTTTATGCACATATATTTCTATAACTGTACCACATGTCACACAACACCTGAAACAATAACTGATGATTAGGTCAAAAAAGCCTAAGTAAAATAAAATGAAATAAAAATAAATAAATAAATAAAAAATGAAAGGTTTCTTTCAGACAAGAACTTAGCAATAGGCAATCAAAATAAAAAAAGGATTATTTATTCATTCATCTTTTCTTTTTTTTTTTTACATCAATCTAGTTTTCATATAATTGCACTTTTTAATGTTAAACAACTTTAAGAGAACTGAGCATGTGAATATCTGTATTGATTAAGCAAACAAAGAATAAATACATGACACACATCATCAGTGACCCTGAATAGAGTACAACATAACAGTAAGCAGTGTCTGAATTTCTACAGTTAGTTTGCATTATGTTGTCTATATTCTGAATAATCACCACATAAATTCAAATCAAAACTATTTGAAGCAAAAATATACAAATACATTTTTAAAAATGAAAACATGATTCAATATTCAGTTTACAATAAATGTATTTACTGCATTTACCCTTTTGCATAAAGAAGAAAAGCGAGTTTGTGGTTTGCAAATGTCAACATATAATTACATATCCATTCAAATTTCTGCAAATGATTTTCTTGTACTGACAGTTTTAATCTTGAGTTAGCCTACATCATTTCAACCACAAGCCATTTTCAAGATTGATTGTCAGTTAATCATGAAGTACTTTGTGCATGAAAACATTCACATTTCAGAACATTTTAGACTGATTTATTTGAGTGCTTTCCCTTTAAATCATGCCTATAGATCCATCTGCTGGCAGAAGTGACATAACCTAAACTGACTGATGAAGAGGGCATTTCTGGGTTTGTAGTTTTCTGCCAATATTTTTAGCCATTAGGTGGAATTTTGACTGACCAACACCTAAAAGAATGGTTGCCCCAAAAGAGTACAGTGCCATGACAGTGCAAATCAAATCACCACTCCAATGGAAAAAGCCACCAAAAAACGCAAAGAGCTCTTGTGTCATGAGCCACCCTGAAGCGAGAAAGTAGAGGACACTCTGAATAATGCCCACGATTGTCACTTTCATCTGCTGCTTTTTACGAAGAGCATAGAAAGAGCTGATGTTTTCCTCCATTCTCTTTATTCCACAAGTAGACAACAGTCGCACTGCTTGATGCCAGCATAATGCCCAGACAAAGCAAAAAATAGCAACATCTAATCCAAAGGTCTATGTGTGATAACATGTAGATTACTAAATCTGGTTCACTGGTGATGTTCACATGAACTGTGGTTAAATTTAAATTCATTGCAGAAACTCCCAAGATAGCACGCACAAGAAATTGAGACAGAAAGAAGAGTCTGTCGACGAATAATGCCAAGTACACAAAGAGTCTGATGTGCTTCTTCATCCAGATTAAAAAAGGTCACCGAACAGAAACAATTTGGAAGTAGTAACACACATTCAGAGCAAGAGAGGCAGTAAATCCAGTCCACATGGCAAAGAGAAGACCATTCGCTAAAAAAATGTACATCCATGGAGCTGAATTAACAAAGTTTAAAAAACAAATATAAGATTAAAAACGTTCAGAACAAGATTCCATCCAATAAGAGATCACAGTAAAACATTAAACGGTGGTTTTACGCTGTTTACTGGTCCTTTCTGAGAAGAAATCATACAGTAGACAAAAACCATATTCATCAGAATAGTAGCAATAGAAACTTGCAGTTTTCTGTACATTTCTATGCACAAAATACTGCAGAAACTTTATTTGAAATGGAAATTTCATTTATTTTAAATTACTTACTGTGGTCAATTTGATGTTAATGCTTCATTATTATAAATGCCTTTACTCTTGTCCACACCATGACTTCCATCCATCAGCATTTATTTGCATTTCGAAAAGCAGAGTGCACCACATGACAATGGGCAGGGTACACCAAATTTATTGTCACTCTGTCTCATTTACTTACCCTTATGTCGTTCCAAAACCTGTGACTTCCTTTCTTCCATGGAAAATTGATTTTAATAGATTACACTGGCCAAATGTAAAAATGAGGTGCTATAAAAGTGCAATATATTCAAAGTCAAGTGTGCTTCTGCTGTGTAAATTTGGCGCCATTAGACGAATTTGGCGCCAATGGCGTTTAAGCGCCTTTTTGTAGTGTATTTAGGCTTCTACAGAAGGAAAAACTATTAGAGATATACTATTTATTTCAGCCTGTTCCTTACACAAAGCTATAGTATGGTTGAACACTTTGAATGTAGAGTATAATATAGTTAATAAAGTGTAAGTTATCTTAGGTTAAGATGTTCTTGCTGATGCTATACTGTACATGGTAAAGTACAACTATCCAAATATAAAGATCCTGCTTACATTAGAAAAGACCAGAAGGTTGCCAAAGAAAGAAATGTTAGATACAACCATTTCTAAGGTAAATTTGGTCTTTTAAGGCTGGGCTTAGTGAACGGTCAAATATTAATTTTAAGTAAATAGTTTAATATTTAAGAAATTAAACATTACATCAAACACAAACATAAGAAATCACTTTATTTTACAATACAATTCTGACTACAACGCCAGATACAAGTGTCCATCCACAGAGGAGGGGAAAAATGCTAATGAGGAAAGCAGTGTCTGATATTAAAGATTACAAATAAAGCACATCTCACAAGAACACACATTAGATAAAATAAAATGGACACCCGGAACCAGGCGAAGTCCATCCTCTCATGCACCACCAAGCATCCATACAAACACATGGGAGGTCCTCAGATCATACTACAGTATCTATATCTGATACAGAAAACTTAAATAAAATAAATTAGGAAACAAACAAGGCAGCACTGTGTTTTATGATTATTACTGTTGTTCAAACAAACGGTAATACCTTGTGGCAATATTGCTACATTTCACATGATGCTGCATCCAGTAATATTGTGTTTCAAAATCCTACCAGCTTTTACACAGGTTTAGTTCTCCAGCGTAAATCTCACAACACTTCTCTGATAAAAACTATACCGCTACAAAGCATTAAAGCGATGGTTTACCCCAAAAATGTAACAATGTCATCATATACTCACCCTCACATTGTTCCAAACAAATAATTTTTCCAAGATGGAACAAAAAGGAGATGTTTTAAACAATGTTCACACTGCTCTATTCCACACAATGTAGTTGAATGGGGACCAGGGGCTGTTAAGCTCCAAAAAGCACCATAAAACATACTGATAATGATCAATAAGGCCTATGTTCCACCAAGGAATGAAAGGTATTCATGTTTTGGGTGAGTACATGATTCCAGAATTTTCATTTTGGAGTAAACCATCCCTTTAACTTTTGATTAACATACACAAACAGACATACAGACACCCCATCACACACAAAACACAGTACAAACCAGTTGGGTACATTATTCCAAGTATAAATATGATACATTTATGGCTTTTTCCATTTGAGATAATATCTGTTTGAGGAGTTCATAGTGCAAACTTTTATAATATAAAAGTTATACTGTATCTCAGGCATCTTATGTGTTATTCTAATTTCACTGACTTCCACTTAGGTATAAACGCTCTGCGAGGAGCTATGAGAACATCAGTTCATTAGCTCCACACCAGAAACTAAAGTCTTATTGTGGTACTGTGTTCAAACGCTAAATTGACCCAGACAGGCCTCTGCGGCTTTCTTCCAGTCTCGCAGATAATGGTCTTTTCCTGCCAGCTCATTTTCACATTCAAAGGCCTTTAGTGGTCAGTATCCAGCTCCAGGATCTGCGGCAGGTCCAATCATGCCGAGAGAGCTTATATGCAGTATCAAATTGCACGCCTGCTGGCTCAGGCCGTCAGAAGTAGTCCCTTCGCCGTGAATCGTCGCTTATGAAGGAAGGGTTCCACTGAGCTGGGTAGATGCAGGAATGCCTCGAACCAGGGAGACCAGAGAATGGATACAGGCCATTACGCTCCAGGTCAGAGTTCCTCAGTGCAGGCTAAGAGAGAACAAGTGTCACATATTAGCTAATCATGAGGAAAATTCACCAATTCAGAATGTAAATGGCCATGTAAAGTGTTTTTTTTTATGGTTTTATTTATTTTTAGCCAAACATCATGAGATTATGGAAGCTTATTTCCACCACAGAATTTCAAAAATACAATAAAACAGTAATTGCAACTTTCTAGGTCACAATTCTGACTTTTTTTCCCCCACACAATTGCAAGTTTATTCTCACAATTTAGACTTTTCTTCTCAGAACTGAGCTTCATAATTCAGACTTCTCACGATTTCTGAGAAAAAATTTGCGAGATGTTAATTGCAAGTTATCATCAACAACACAACTGCAAAAAAAGGTCTGAATTGTGAAATTTAAACTCAGAATTGTACAAAAAAGTTGCAATTTTTTATGTCTTTATTCCATTGCAGAAAAAAGCTTCCATATAAGACACATTAAAAAACCAAAGCCTCCATAAATGCTATGCCTCGTTTCTGATTTTATAATTCACTATAAATAATCAATGAAATCTCTGGAGTTTAAATTACTTGATCAAATATAAAATAATTTTAAGCTGATGATAGGTGAATATGATCACATACTGAGTAATAAATGTCTGTCATTTGGAGGAGATTTTTGGTACTGCCGTTCTCCTGCATCTCAATAGTCTCTCGGCCCCATTCCATAGACACACGATTACTCTTAGGAAACTCTGCGTAGGGTGACATCTGAAGGTCTCCACTTTTGAAAATGATTTTGTTGATGTCATTTTTGTCCTTTCTGAGGATGCAATGAACAAAAATATTTTTGAGACATTTTTGTAGTTTAAAATTTCCCAAGATATTTATATGTAAAATAAGGAGGAAAATTGCATTTTATTTCATGATCTTACTTGCAGCAGGTGACTATAAGAGCAATGACGACAATCAACAGAAGAGCTCCTCCAGCAGGAGAGACCACCACAGCTATCAGCTTATAGACTATTAAACAAGATCATTTTAGCGACATAAAGACCTTTTATTTATTTGATCTTTTATTAAGGATTGCATCAATAAAAATATAATGTAAATTAAAATAAAATCTTACAATTATTGCAGTTGAAACCTCCAAATCCAAACATGCACCTGAGGAAATTAAAAAGTTTTTTTTTTTTTTTTTTCTCTGAAAAAACACATATGTACAAAACAAACAAACACTAATACACACTACCAGACAAAATGTTGGACAAAAAATAATCTTAAAAAGCTTTTGATCTAAAGGCTTATGCTTAAATGCCTGAAAGTGGAAATAGATGAGTTGGACTGGATAGTGAAGGAAAGCAGCCAACAAGCGACAAGCATGCCCAGCATAAATGGGAACTCCTTCAAAACTGTTTAAAAAGCATCTCAGGTGGCACCTCATGAAGTTGAGAGAATGCCCAGGGTGGTTAGAGCTGTACTCTAAGCAAAGAGTGGCTATGTTGAAGAAGCTAAAATCAGGGTTTTTATCATTAACTAAAGCTAAAACCATTTTTAAAAAAAGTTGAAATGTTAACTGAAATGAAATAAAATCAAATATATATATATATATATATATATATATATATATATATATATATATATATATATATATATATATATATATATATATATATATATATATAATTTTTTAATTATTTTTTTTCATTTAGTTTGTTGAAGTACTAAAATAGATAAAAATAAAAAAAACAATAAAAATTAATAAATACCACATTACAAAATCTTTAACTAAAATTAAAGTAAAAACAGAAAATATAAAAATAAACTCTAATTCTAATATTCCAAAAAAAAAAAAAAAAACTATAATAGTATATCAATGATACTAAAATGACACTGGTTAAAAGATTTTTTAAACATTTTAACTACTTCATACTTCCATTTGTGCTATTTCATAATTTTGAATGACTTTATTATTCAAACAATAATCTATAATTAGTAGTTGTGTCCAAACATTGACTGATTGTTTACAGTAATATTTACTTAAATGCATTTAAAAACCTTATACTTACTCAACACAGCTGCCATTAACAAGCTTGAGTCCATCTCCACAGTCTAAAAAACAGTGAACAAAATAAAAAAAATTGAAATGAGAAACTTGGCATTCATTTGTACAGTGGCAGCAAAGTCCCACAGTTTAAATGTATTCAATCAAAAAACTGAAAAGACACAAGAGTATGTTGTACCTCGGCAGGTCATGTCCTCTGGGTTCTTTTTAAAGTATCCTGGCTTGCACTGACAGTATGGGGTCCCGCTAGTGTCAGTGCACTTAGAGTACTGCAAATCACACTTGGTCTTCTGGGCCAAACACAGGCTCTCCGCTAAACAGAAAGAAGTGCTTCAGAACAAATGTCTTCCCAGAGATAAACAGTGTGACAAAGAGCTTTCCAAAATATTATTTTAGGGGCCAAGAGAGCCCCCCTCAAGACTGTGTAATCCGTGTGTATTGCGTGACTGGTATTATCATATCTCTGAAGTGGTGGAGTGGAGTGGAGGATAAGAACAGAAGGGGAGGGCTTTGAGATAAGAGTATGATGCAGACAGTGAGTGCTGAATGGTACCTTGATAGGAGAGATGGTGCTGAAGCTTAATGGTGCAGTGTGAGTACGTCCGGCTGCAGTTGTTCAGGGACAGCTGGATGCTTTTGAAGACCTCCGTGCTGGTCACATTGGCGGAGAGTGAAAACATGTTCACTGCTGAGATTTGCACAGGTTCTCCATCTCTGCACAAGGCATATGCATTCACATGTGAGATCAAAGAAAAATCAAGCCCAAAATTCAAGTTAGAAATGAAACTAATGAATTACTGAGTAATATGAATTACTTTGCAACAGGTACTGTAGGTGATATGAAGAACATTTCTACTATGGTATCACACTATAATAATTTCTGGCAGTAAATTAAGTGGTTTATCAATTATAAAATTGATACATGATTGATTGTATGTAAGATCGGGGTCAGTCATTTTTTAAATATATACTTTTATTCAGGAAGGATGTATAAAATTGATTTATAATGTTACAAACGATTTCTATTTTAAACAAATGCTGTTCTTTCTATTCATCAGAATCCTGAAAATGCTTCCACAAAAATATTAAGCATAACAACAGTTTACATTACAACATTAGGCATTTCTGAAAGACAATGTGACACTGAAGACTGGAGTAACGGCTGCTGAAAATTTAGCATTTGCATAAAATACACTTTTTAAAGTGCATTAAATAGAATATATTTAAATTATAATTGTAATAAAAAATACTGTTTTACTGTATTTTTTATCATATAATGCAGCCTTGGTGAGCATAAGAAACCATTCAAAAACAAACAAAACAAAAAAAAAAAAATACCACCAATAATGTAATGTTTTTTGGATAATCCATTCAATTTAATTACATTTTTTTTACTTAATAATTTTTATTAAATTATAAATTTGTATTAAGTCAGCTTTATGTTAAAACCCCTTAAAACCAAGTTATTCCTTGTGTTGGACACATCCCACTCTGTATTTTCACATTAATTCTTTCATTAGTCTCTTTAATGGCCCTGCCTACTGATAGCTGCACAAATATATCTGAAGGATCATGTGACACTGAATACTGCTGTATAAATGGTATAGCAAAATGTATAGAAACTGGGTTGACACGTCAGTAGCCGCACGGTACAGTTGATTTTTAGTGCCCTGTATGGCCCATTCCTACTGGGTCTCTGAAAGTAGGAACTTACTTTTTACGTAAAGTGGTGCGTCGGTAACCATGGAAGATGGAGAGTGAGGCATTGAGCTGAAAACCAGTACACAGATGTATAAAATTAACCTTAACTCCATGTTCAGTACATCACATTATCATCTTCAAACAATTACATTCTTCTACACTTCTGTAATGGTTTCTGAATTAGCTGATTGGCTGTAAGGTGGAGAAGTCAGGTGTGAGATGCAGTACAATGTTGCATACCAGTTGTAAAATCTCTCTGTGCAGCTCATGTGAACCTGAACTTCTGAGATGCATTGAGGTGTTGACGGTGAAAGTGCCCAAAAATGTCTTCACTGCAGGGTAAAGCAAAAGCATGTTCAGTAAGGGTTATCACCAAAATAAATTTATGCACTCTGGATATTATTTCACTGTGGACAACTGATGGCCTACTTTGCGTACAACTGCGGCCATCCTCCAAGTCAAAGCCCAGGGCACATTCACAGCTGAAAGAGCCACCTGTGTTGACACACACTGAACCCTGGGGGCACGGACTACTCACACACTCATCCACATCTACAAAAAAAACACACAGCCTAATCAATCATTGCTCATTTTTTGACAAACCCTGATGAAAACAAGCATTACATTACTAGACACATATGTGATTAATTATGGACAAATGATATGTTATCATCTTCAATCTTGTTTAAAAAAAAATGTAAGAAAATGGATATAATGACCACACAGAAAACAAACATAATGTAATGGATGTATTTAAATTAATATAATTCAACATATTTATGTCATATTATATTCTATATGGTCAATATTTCAAATATCCTCTATTTTTTAAACAAGTTTAAAGATGGTCTCATATCATTTGTCCATAATTAATCACATTGCCACATGCCACAATATGTAGTCTAGCCTGTCACTAGCCTGTGACTAGCATGATTAAAACCTTTAATTACAGCATTTGAGCTGTGGCATTATGGGAATGTCAACTCCTGTTCCTGTTTGTCACTGTACTTTTAACATTCAGACATGTGACTGACACATCCAAGATGAAATATGGTTCAGTCTGGTTGTTAGTGTACATTTAAGTGGGCTTCTTACGTTCCGTGCAGAAGAGTCCTGTCCATGCAGGCAGACACTGACAGTGGTAACTTCCCTTAGCTGATCTAACACAGTGGCCTCCATTTGCACAAGTTTGAGGCCCACACACATGATCTATACAGGAGAAAAAGATGGTTTGAATTGTTCAGAAGTAAATCAAATGAACAGGTGAATTCACAAACAATGTAACTGTAAACAATGGAACTATTGCTAACATTAAGATTTTTATTTTTGCAAAAATCACCTTTACACCACTAGAGTGGTTGCAAAGGTATTCTAAGGAACTTTTAGCACTATGCTCTACAGTTACTAGAGTGATGCTTACTAGTCTGAGTCAAATAGCCGAGTCTCTAATTCAAGTCTATGGGATTTGTTTGTCTGTTTTATCGTCTGCTAAAGAATAATCCATCCAAAAATGTCAATTCTGTCATCATTTATGACCTACTATCTTCTGTGGAACATAAAAGAAGATCATTTGAGAAATGTTGCAGTGTTTCATGTTCATATAATGGAAGCCATTGGCCTCCAATGTTCTTTTAAATATCTTCTTTTTTTTGTTCCACAAAACAACACTAAACACTACAAAAAAAAACACTATTAATTTAAAAACACTGTTAAACGTAATCTTTATGAATTTTTAAAATGAATGTCTATTTTTCATACAGTACATTAAACTGCTGCGATGCCTTAATTCACTTGTAGCTTTAATTTTAGCTTTTAATTTTTTTTTTTTTCATTTATTTAGACAAATGCACATTTAGGGCCTTTGGATTTTAGGGTTTTTAAAAGACGTTGCTTATGCTGTATTTATTTGACCAAAAATACAATTAAAATACAGTAATATTGTGACACATTATTACAATTTAAACTGTATTTTAATAAATTTTCAAATGCTGCTTTATATTTGAATTTTTTTTTTTTTTTTTGTTAAAACAGAAACTTCAAACGAGCAGCATTTATTTGAAATATCAATTTTTCGTAACATTATAAACGTCTTTACTTTAATCATAACTTTTGATGGTAGTGTATATAAATTTAACATTGCCCATATATCGGTTATGGGCCAGAAGTGTAATATCGATGAATCCTTAACAAGCACCATTAATAATACCAACAAAAATGATGATTTGAATAATGTTATTTGCAAGTCACTGTGTAAATACTAAAAGTCAAATATACCTGGTGATGCTGTTGATTGAAACAGAATCTGCGTGGTGGTCATTCCCATCTCTGTGGTGCTTCTGTCCGTGTGATTCCTGGTGGTTTCCACCACAGTGGTCTTGGTCGGGGTGCTCTTGCTGTAAGGTGTTGTTGCACGTCCGCCATGTGCAGTAGTGTTCCCTGGCGTTGCTGTGCTGGTTTCTAAGTGCAATGTGGTGACGTCAGCAGAATCAGATGTACTGGGTGCCTGCGGTTCATAAGTAGTGGAGGTAAGCGGGTGCTGGGCTGTGGTGGGTGTCGTCCGTAGCACCTGAACAATATCTGTGGTAACAATGGTAGTGTGTTCTGTTTGGGCTTGCTGTGTGGTGCTCGGTTGGAGCTGACGGGTGGTGATGGGAGGAGTCATGGTAGTGAAAGTGTTGGTAGAACTGTAAAAAGTAGAAGCTTCATCAGTTGCTTCTTCTGTAACCTGTGGCCTATGAGTTGCTGGCATGGCAGATGACGGCACCACTTCCGTGTTGGTCTTATCATCGTTTTTTGGGACGAAGGGTGGTTTGCCAGTAAGGAACTTTGTAAATGAGTCATCAGTTGTGGTGGCTACATCTTTGGGCGTTGGGGGTGCAGTGGTCAGGCCCTGAATGGTTGTCTCCTCCACTGTATGGGTGGGAGACCCTTCAGGTTCCTCACGGCCAGTTGAGCTGACAGATCCAGTAGAAAACTCAGTGGAAGCATCAGTATCCAGAGAATAAGTCACTGTGGAATCACGGCTCTGTTGGGATGTGCTAGTGGCATTGTGTTCACCGGAGGTAAAAGGTGGGAGAGATGACACAGAGTCACCGGTTTCTGTATAAGACGTCCCACCACTCACCGATGTGGCATCCATTTCCCCTTCATCTCTGTTGATCATTGTAAGAGGGGGTGTTGAATTTGGATTGTCAGTATCAGACACCTGCTCAAAGGTCTGTCCTGTGACACTAGATTGTCCCGTCTGTGACTCAGTGCTGTGGGACAACGTTGAATGCTCGGTCTCCAAAGAGTGGCCTTGGGTTGCATTGGTGGAATTATGATCTTCAAAAGTGGGTTCAGTCTGTTCAGACAATGTTGATACATCTTCTACAGTTTCCTCTTTGCCCTGGGTGGCTCCTGACGTTCTCACTTCCCAGCTGGAGGTTTGAGAGACAGCATCAGAAGAGTTGGAGTCCTCAGTGTATGCAGAGGTGCTGTTGGAGGTCACTGAGAGCAGCGTGTGTTCTCTGACTCGGTTGGTTGTGGAAATGTAGGTGCTATCAGTGTGAGAGACAGAGTCGGTGGTGTCAACATCTCTCAGATCCGTTACGGGAACCTCTCGCACTGTTCGAGCCTCTGTTATGGGATGGTGGCTGGTGATGCTGTGCGATGCTACTGATGGACCCTCCCATTGGGCTGTGGCATTATGGGTAAACTCTTTATCAGTCTGAAGATTTTCAGTGGAGTCATCCGAGGTCATCCTCCAGTCAGCAGTATTTGTAGAGATGCTTAAAGGTTTTTCTGAATGTCCTGGTTTGGGAAAATAAAGAACAACATGTTGGAAACTATGTCATGTAAACTGAAATTAGTACTGAAATTCAGGAAAGGGGAAATTTGAGAAGCATGTCCACTAGGGTGCGCTTCATGTGGTGTGAGCCTTGGGAAACCTCATGAACTATGTGAGATGTTTTCAGAAGTGACTGCGGATGTAATGATTTTGGGTGGAGAACAATTGGCAGCCAAGCTCGTCTAACCTAACAAAGCTTGGGCCCTAAAAATGGAGGGGATCTGACCCATTGGGACCTGCTGTTTCCTTCCTTCAGCTGACCTAGCAAAGTCCTTATTACAGCGTTGTCACTGCCTGCATGCAGTTCATACACAGGCAAAACTATATTCAAGAGGACCTCTGACTATTCAAGCTATTTAAACAGGGTGATTAAAAACATATTGAGTAGCATTACCTTTATTGTTAAGATACTCCGATATGATACAAATAAACAAAACAGTTTTTTACCCAGTTAATAAAATATTTAGCAGCTCTGATGTAGAACCTCCATTTCTTTTTCTTTTATATACAAATCAGTTAAATTAAGTGCAGTAAGATATACTTGTTGAAACTGCAACATGACTCTGTTGTACATGGATAAAAGTAAAACCATAACATACAAGAATCATACTTCTGGTTTGTAGCAATTCATTCAAATCTGAATGAGCTATTGTGAAATGAATGTTCCCACCATTTCTGTTGAAGTTGATTTTAGTGTGGAAAACCATGATATGATTTTGGGTCATGTCACTATCCAAAAATTGACTCACTCACTGAAAATGTCTCTTTGGGCTTGCATTAGGGATCTTTCAGCAGAACATCTTTCAGCTTGCATTACGTTCAGGGATATTCAGTCAGCTCTAACTGATGGGGATGGAGAAAGGCCTAAAAACAAGCCATTTCTATAGAAAGTAGATTAATATGATCTGGACAGTAATGCGTCAAATACAGTTGTTGTTTTTTGTTTGTTTTTTTGTGCCTAACCCAGTGCAGACGGATGCAAAATACAAAAAGATTGTGCTCAATCACAGCTGCAAAAGACTGGAGATTTTTGGTTTGGAAAGCAAAATACATATTTCTCAACTCACAATTTATACTAACCTATATTTCCCATAGGTGTATCAAAAAGTGTCACCACATTTCTCAGTTACGCATGTGAAAGTAAAGCTAGAATAATGTGTCACATAGTTGATATCCTCATCCAAAAATCCTCTTATGTCTTAAATGATACAAGGCTATAAATCCATATGGATTTTTTAAACACCAATTCTGAAATGTACTGTATACCAAAATAATGTTAAAAATGGCCAAAATAATGTTAATATATAATGACAGCACAAAAGTTTTTTAAATACCCATTTTTTTATATATATTTACTCAAAATTCATGACAAAATGTTTTAAAACAAAGTATATCAGAGCCAATTCACTGCATTTAATTCTATTCACTTAATTGCACACTTGATGCCAAAATGTCAGCAGCAGGACAAATGGCATGGAGTGGAAGTTCTCCAAATTAAATCACATGAATAAAACAAAAACAATCACTAGCATAAACTGCAGATTGAAAAGAACTCATTGGCTCAAGAAAGTGGAACAGTTTATGAACCAGGATGGTCATGAGCCAAGGAGGTCATTCATTAAAAGAGATGCTCTTCCAAAAACTGAGGAAAGGAGTGTAAGTAATCTCATTAGTTCACAGACTTCATACTTGACAAAGTACTTCAGCTGCATACTAAAAACATAGTTCTTTTTACTATTACTACTCCTACTACAATAATAATAATGCATCGAATTGAGACATTATTTATTGTAGAAGGAATATATTTTAATATTTATTAATTACATATTTTAATGGCTTTCCCGATTTACACAATTCAGTCTTTATTACATGAGCAACTTCTGAGTGGAGGTGGAATCTTTGTAATCTAACTGCAACAGTTTTGTTTCAAAACAATACTCCTGTACACCTCAAAATAATATTCTCTGTTCTCAGGCTCTAGCAGAGTCTAGTGTGCCGTCTATCACAGCCCATGGAAGTCTTACCCTCTCGAGCTCCAGTGATGGACACACTGGCGGGGATGTCCGTCCTCTCCCCCGGTCCACTCGATAGATCCTCAGCTGTTGCAGTGGCCCCTCTCCCCGGCCAGGAGGAGGTTTGTTTTACACCAGTAGTTCGGGTAAAAAAAGTTTCGGTAACGTTACTCAGTGGGTTATCGGTGTCCGTGTCTGGAGTGGAAGTTTCGGCAATCACAGTATTTAGGACAAGCAGAAAGACCGTGAAAACCACACGGTGTGCGCGTCTCACGACACACGTTTCCATTATAAAGGCGACCGGGCGGACTTCCTAATAAATAAAACGCCAAAGTGCTCCGGGTCACCATCGGAAAGTGAGTCCCTTTAACAGTTTCCCATGAGTAAATTCCTTATGTTGGTTTTAAAGTTGGAGATGAAGACTTGGAAGGGTTATATTTCATGCAGCGAGAATGAGAAACCGGAGCAGTGGGTGCTCCTCCCCTCGGGCAGGCGATAGCGGTTTCCACCCCATTCCTCCGGATGAACGCACTTTCACATTAATGTGTGCTCAATTCGGTTTATGACAGTCAAATGATGCCACAACAGGTGGGATTCTTATTTTTCCCTCTCAAGTCTTAATCAAACCCCAGTCTGCATTACGCAAAATCATTTGCTCCCCACTTTTAGACATTTCTATGCATTAAGACATGGCAGAAACACTTATAAAATATAACGTTAAGAGGCATTCACAACTGGCACCAGTGATAATGCAACCTGACAATTATTTTTTAAAAAGATCTGACATTTCCTGGCAACATGAAGGACCATAAAACAGAGCTAAACTTAATGCACCTGAACTAGAAATGTAATCACAGCAGTTTATTCATTATTAAGGAGACTTGCCATTTAGCAAGCAAGGGGACCTGGACTCAAATCCCAACCTTGCATACAATCACTAGGGTTCGGGATTGACAGATCACCATGTAGTTTCACAGTATTGAAATAACAGCTTTTGATTCTCATGCTAAATCACTTTTGTTCCTTGAGAAAAAAAAAATGGTGCATGAGCATGAAGGTGAGCAGACGACGACAGATCTTCTGTTTAGAGCAACTGATCTGCAGAAGATGCAACTTGACTTCCATGTGAACAGACATGCAGCATGCAAATAGGTTTTTTAAAACCTATGTTAATTCTGCATTTCAGTGATCAAAAAGATAAATTATTTGGAAGTTAAAAGTTATTTCTGAAGAATTAATTTGGCCAGAAAGTTGGAAGGGGCATGTTCTAGTTTGAATGGGCATGACAGCAATCAAAATAAAAGACAAAACTGACTTATAATGTTAAAAATAAATGCCCATGGTGCACATTAAACCTTATTAAGCATTTCACCAGAGAAGATCTTTATGGCAAATTAATTCACAATGCATGACTTTGATTGCACATTCCCGATTTACAGACAAACATTATTAGTTTCCTTCATTTTTTCCAGGAAATAAAGCTCAGTCCTCCGAGTGCTACCTGACAAATGCAGTAAATAAAATATATTTCAAGTGAGTGATCAGTCAAGATGATTTATTCCCATGTGTCCACTGTTTCAGTCCAGCTGGATAGCAGGGCACAGTTGTTACATGCTCAGTTGGACTGAGGATGGAGTATCTTGTCTGTGGTGGTGATAAAGGAGGAGTGATGGTAACGATCACGGAAGGCAAAGTCTGCATTTTCCTCTGTTAGTTGCCTGGTTTCCATGCCAACAGCTGACAAAGAGGGTGTCACCACAATCTGGTCCTGAAGGGCCCCATCTTGCCTAAGAAGTGAGGCAAATGATTGGTAATGTGAGTTTCGGTTTTGTGTATATTCATAATTCTAATAACAATCCACACTGGACTCTGCCACATACCCACATAACAGTAATTTGTTTGTAAGTTCTTTATTCAGTTTTAATTGAGGAACTCTCCTAACAAGCCAAGCTGAAAAAAATAGTTTCATTAATCAGAAGATATTTGAAGATTTTCCATAGAGCATGAAGACAATAGCTCTGAATTTATATTCATGTAACACCTACTCTCAGTCTCAGCTAATTTGGAATAGTAACATATTCGAAAGATATTCAGAATTTTATTTGAGGCACAAGTTAACAAGATATCAGTAAGCAAAACTGTTATTAAACTGTGCCAGATTGGTGTTCTGCAGAATGTCTGTAAAATAAGTACTTTTCTTTTGGATGGACAGAAATTCTGATCTGTTTTCTGAATAAGCATTGGTGGAAATGGCCATGCCATTATTGTGGTATTTTCTGTATCTGGTAATACTGCCCTTAAACATCATGAAAAAATGTAGATCAGAGTGCCTTTTCCTATCCAAGTAGGTGGTTTTTTGGCCACACAAAGCTGCAATAAGGACCAGACTTTGCTGAAAAAGTCAAGTCTGCCTACAGAAGACTACGTAACATACCTCCCCACATTCTGTAGCGAGGTCTTGAGCCACCCGAAGAAACTGAAGCGAGCTGCTGCACCTGTGGGCAGAGAGTGTAATTTTATATTTCCTGACAAGAAAAGTCATCAAAATGATGGATATGTGCATAACACACCTCTACTTTTTTTTTTTTTTTTTTTTTTTACTTTAAAGGGGTAGTTCACCCAAAAATGAAAATTCTGTCATTAATTATTCACCCTTATGTCATTCCAAACCCAGAAGACCTTCATTCATCTTCGGAAAACACAAATTAAAATATTTTTGATGAAATCCGAGAGCTTTCTGATTCTGCATAGACAGCAATGTAACTGAAACGTAGTAAGGATATCGATGAAATAGTCCATGTGACATCAGGGGTTCAACCTTAATTTATGAAGCTACGAGAATGCGACGTAGTACTCGTGAATGTTGGCGGACGGTGACATGGTGGAGAAGAATTGTTGAATAAAGTCATTATTTTTGTTTTCTTTGCGCACAAAAAGTATTCTTGTAGCTTAATAAAATTACGGTTGAAACACTGATGTCACATGGACTATTTTAACGATGTCCTTACTACGTTTCTGAGCCTGGGAACATTTCAGTTACATTGCTGTCTATGTAGGGTCAGAAAGCTCCCAGATTTTTATCAAAAATATCTTAATTTGTGTTCTGAAGATGAATGAAGGTCTTACGGGTTTGGAACGACATGAGGGTTAGTAATTAATGACAGAACTATCCCTTTAATTTAAACAGTTAAAATAATCATCATAATATCAAAATTGTGCCAAACCTATCCAAAAAAAAATGCCTTTCAAGCTCTTGGTCTTATTAGACCTACAAGTAATATAAGGGAACCACAGGAACCTTTTCATAGTACCCAAACTAATTGTGGAACTACCCACTTTTTGGCGTGTTCGCACTGCGGGAACTAGGAACCGTTGTAGTTCCCGGAACTCTGTTTGGAGGATCTAAATTAGCTCCTACTTCAGAGTAGGGTCTAAAACAGTTCCATAGGAACTATCGTGACGTAAGTGTATGCTGATTGGCTAAACGCGTACGAAAATGCCCTCACCCGCCATGATTTAAAACGCCGTGTAAACACATACTGTGTAAACATCGTATCAACTTATATTTCGCAAGAATGGAGAACAGCGATAGATGGACGGACGCTGAACTGCAGGCACTTTTGAACATTTATGCAATGGAGGAAATCCAGTTGGAATTCGAAGGAACAAAATGCAACATTAAGGTATTTGCGTCTATTGCTTCTCAGCTAGCAGCGCTGGGTATCCAGCACACAGCCAAGCAGTGCCGTGACAAAATTAAGAAGTTAAAACAAGACTACAAACGCCGCGCACAAATGACGTCGCTGTCAACCGGCTTACGTCACTTCCTAGTACCCACTGTCGGTGCGAATGCAACCCTTTAAATCAGTGGTCTCAAACTCAATTCCTGGAGGGCCACAGCTCTGCAGAGTTTAGCTCCAACCAGCTCCAAATCACACCTGCTTGGAAGTTTCTAGTAATCCTGAAGACCTTGATTAGCTGGATCAAGTGTGTTTGATTAGGGTTGGAGCTAAACTGTGCAGAGCTGTGGCCCTCCAGGAATTGAGTTTGTGACCAATGCTTTAAATGGTACTGAGTAGTAGTTCGCGCAAAATCGTCCCAGTACTTTAGTACTGTACTTTTAGTTCTGGAACTAAAGCGGTGCGAAAGGGGCTATATTTGGCTGAAACAAGCCATGTGTGTCATCCAAAGTGTTTTTCAGACAATTTTCAGTTTATGATGAGCAACTGGGGTTATTTATCAATTTTCTCAAAGATTATTCAAATCAAATAAAAGTTAGGTACAATTATAATTACCTGTTGGCAAACCTGGGCTTGTTGTTCCAATGTAGAGAAAGAGGATAAGGGCGAATGTAATGTTAATCAATGCGTACATCCACTGGATAACAAACATTATCATAAAAGAGCACAATGCCTAAAGAAAGATAAAACAGCATTAAAAATGTGAGCTTACAAGCTTATTCCTTACAATCTAGATAATTTTTTGCCAAACTTACACCAATTAACGAAACCCAGTGGTTGCAAAATCTAGCATAGACTGAACCCTGGATGGATCTTATTTCTGATCCTTCAAGATTTGTTTCTGAACCTGTGAACGAAAGGTATATAAGGTGAAATACAGATTTTATTCACTATATTGAGGAGTTATGTAACATTTTGTAGAGGGTTACGTACCATTTCTGTCTATCTGTTCTCTAGGGAGCTGTTCAAGTTCAACTGGGCCAGAATTAGGTAAAGATGGTTTCCTCTTGGCTTCTGTTGTAAGGTCAGACTCCATAAGTCCTATCTGGCTACTGGTATCATCTAATCCAACAGTTTGTTCCGGCTCCCTCTCATCTTTTCCTTTATCTAATGGTCCATTGCTATTCAAGTCCAACCCAAAACTGTTCATCAGCGTTTCTTTAGCTGGAATCTTTGACTTCCTGCCCCGGGTCTTGGAGGCAGGAAGAGAAACTCTCTGTTCATCAGCAGTGTCCGTGCTGGGCAATGGAAATATTTGGTCCATGTCTTTGGTGAACTCCAGCAGTGTGCCGTTCACAGGTTCACTGATGGCTCCACTGCTGCCGTAATGGGGATGAGTGCTGGACACCAGTGATCTTCTGGAGCTTGACCTCCTGATCAGAGTCGTCCTTTGCTGGACCTGCAGCTCATGGGTTTTAACCACACAGAAATAGCAATAATCAATTATGCTGTAGGTTAGCATGAAGTTGATTGTGACGATGGGAGCCAATACATTGACCTGGCCGATGAAGATAAAGGCCATGGAGATCAAGCTGGTCAGACAGATGGCAGCCACAGGTGTCTTATTGGGCCCTCGCTGTGATACATAAAAAGATAAGAGAAAGGTAAATCTATGGCTGTTACAAAACCTGGTAAGCTGCCTTATTGTCTAACTACACGAGCACCTTCTAAGGAAGCATTCAAACTGAAAGTGACTGATTTGTACATAGGTAGCATCTCTGTGTGTTACTTGTGTGAATTTAGATATTATATTTAAACTTTTGTCTGGCTTTTTTTTCCTGAGCTCGTCACAATGCATTATGGGATTAGATAGGAACAGTCTACTTCATCTACTTCACAAGTGTATATTAATATTTTACAAGTTCGCATTATGGGTTTGGCTCCTGTACCCTCATTACTTTTACGCTCTTCAGATTATGTAATGAGCGAGTAGAAGTATCTAGTTAAAACATCCCAAAAAAGACATCTCTCATGTCACCTCAGACCCAGATCCCATAAATCTCTGGGATGGAGGCGCTACTACTACTACTGGCTGGCACAGCTCCAGATCCACCAGGGTTGGTCTTTTCTGTGCTTCCTGCATTTGTTCTGGGACTTTGATTCAGGGCGAGATGTCTCGGGCGAACTTATAGCCCATAGAGAGGGGTCAGACAGAGCTCAGGCGAGGGAAAGGGTGTGCTGTGCTTTTTGAAAGCCACAATTGTTACAATTCATTCCTTCGCATTTTTTGGAGTGCACTCTGGCACACTATAATTAGGAACCCATCCTGTCGTCTATGGGGCTACTCATTGAGCGTGAAAAAGTAAACAATTCATTAAAGTGGCACAAAGTGCATGAAAAACAAATGTTTAATTTCACTTGTTATCCTAAGCGAATTGTTAAAGTTTAATCATTTATTAACATCTGAGAGAACTGTTTATAAGAACATCCCTGATTTTCAAATGGTCTATAAATCACAGAATTTATTAGATTTAGCTTTGATTTATCAACATCTAAATAAAAGAAATCTACAAAATGAACCATTTCATTTTGTTTAGCATAAAACCACACAGTCTTGCATTCCCCGTTTTGAAAATAGCCGCAATATGACCACATTAATATCTCCCTATAAGCACCCACCCCTTTCCCAAGAAATCCGAGAGCTGGGATGACTCTCTCCTGGGCGATACACTGGAGGATCCTGGGTGCACCGTACAGGCCGCCCATGCAGGAGGCCAGAGAGGAGATGTAGAGGCCCAGCAAAAACAGGAAACCAACCAAGGAGACCTGGGGAAAAAAACAAACACAGAGGGGAAGAGAATGTAGAGGGCTCCACCCAGCTCTGTTCCACTTGGCCAGACTGAAAAGAGCTTATAATGTGTTGAAAGTAAATCAAAGAAGCAATCTGTAATCTGACAGAACCCATAATGAGAGAATGGGCAATTACAATTAATACAGTACAATGATATGACAGTATGTGTATAAAACCTTAACTTCTGCAACACCAAATGTACCTTTTGTTGATTCAATATAATATTTAATATGCATTGTTTTGTATGTAGAGTGTTAACCCCAGAACACCACAGCCCACATTAAGGAACAGCTGGGTCAGCCACAAACAGGCTTTACACATTCATAAACTATGTAGCTTAGTTCAGCAGCCCACTGTAATCTATGCTGACTGGCAGCTGTGTAGCTATCAGGCCAAACGTCAGGGTATGTGCAAGGTCAGTGCTCCATTCTCATTTAAACACTTGCACCAGCTGTAACGTTTAGAATGACCTCAAATGCCTCTGTTATGAGGGCCTGCAGACAGGCAGAATGACATTAGCATGATAATAAACGCAGAGGCATCCTTTTATCTGTGGTTAATGTGCTATTCTCAAGTCTCACTTTCAGTTGAGACAATGAGTCTTAATAGTGGAAAAACCCATGGAAGATGGTCATCCTCTGAAGCCTGTAATAACATCAGATTACCTTTTCCGCTATTAAGAAATCATAGCGCAATGCCTCTCTGGTGCAAATGGCTCCCAGTAAGAACACAAAGACAAGATACAGGAACCACCTGTGGATTTCCACAAAACACAAGAGTCATTCATTCTATTTATAGAGAAATTATCTAAGAAGAAGTGTTATGTATTTATTATGAATTTATATTATATATTAATAAACATTTATAATGTTACAAAACATTTCTATTTCAAATAAATGCTGTTACTTTCTATTCATCAAAGAACACTGAAAAAAATACTTTTTTCCCCAATTTTTTTTTTTTTTTTTTTTACAAAATATTAGCCAGCACAACGGTTTTCAACATTGTTAATAATGTTTTGAGCACCAAATCAGCATAAGAATGATTTCTGAGTGTATTAAAATAGAAAAGTTATTTATATTGTAATAATATTTCACAATATTGCTGTTTTTACTGTATTTGTATGATCAATTAAATGCAGCCTTGAGAAGCATAAGAGATTTCTTTCTCTTATTTTTTAAAAAAAACAAAAAATCTTAACCATTACCAGACATACAGTATATCTTACACTTTTTTTGTAGGGCATGAAGGCTTATTGTAATTCTGTTTCTCGTATTTTCATTTTGGCACCTGCTCTAAAGTATGTGTACAGTCAACACAAATAGAAGCTAAAGATGAACAAAGGAAGAATGAAAGATTATTTCTGTGGCGGACAGAAACATACGAAGTGCAGACTGCGGCGAGAGTTCCCACGGGGATGTTGTGCTCAGGCCTCTGGAGATCAGAGCTCATGTTGAATCCCGCCATCACACCTACACACACACAGAGGGTTACTGTGAAAACAAGACTGGAGACAAGGGGGCATTCAAAACCTGAACAACAGAGAGAAGTACATATCAGAGCTCACTTGAAACACCTTACTGACTTCTAACAGTAGCAAAAAGGAAACTTTGATCACGACTGATTAGGGCCTGATTGTTGCTCAAATGAATTGTTCAATCTTTCAGTCTTTGCAGGAGGCAGAGGCTGGTTTGCCTTGTGTGTGGTAAAACAAGACAAAAATGAAATGGGATTTCTTACATTTATGGGTTTCTTACATTTTGTAGATAATTATTTAACTCATTTGCATATTTATATTCTCTGTTTTTATTTATGGGATTTTTGCTAATGATAATAGTTAAGTCGAAAGTATTATCAAAGGTGGGTTGAGATAACAACATAAAACAGACAGAATTCAAACCTGCAGAGACAATTTGCACTTAACAGATTAACAAAATGTGAATGTTGAATAATTATGATCCTAAACATTCAACACATTTAATAATATTTTTATTATTTTCCTAGCTGGTCGGAAAACGAGATTAATTAGGATTATTTCATAATATTTACAGCATAAATATTATATAGTTTTTAACAGTAAGAAAAATACATCCGCATATAATTTTATGAAAAATGTGTTAATCGCTATAGATTTTTCTAAAATTATTTTAGCAATTTGTTTTAGAACAATATCAATATAAAAGCCAATTATTTAATTTTGGAAACAATTGTTTAATTTTGCTATCTGTAATATTACACTTAATTTTTCTCACACAATATAAATGGGTTTTTATGAATGAATGAAAAATATATATTGCTGCCTTTGTATTGTATGAAGGAGGTGCCTCACAAAGGGGATCATCATATTTGGGGTTCCTTGAAATCATAAGTATGAAATCCCCTGTCTCAGACCAAGCAGACATTGGGTGCAGGTTGCTGATATACATATGAAAAAAAAAATATCCAGTAACACCATCCAGGCTCAGACTGAAACCTCAACAATCAAAAATGAAACAAAAATGTGTTAATTACGAGAGTAAATTCTGCCAAACCAAGAGATATCTGGGATTTCTGCATCCTAAATCCAACCACAGGTACTAACATACAGTACAGCTGCAAGTATTTGAGGCTACGAAAGTTATACATGCTTATAATTCACTAATAGCAAAAATAAATCCTCATATCAGCATAGTGTCATTTAATCAATGGTTATTATATCACAGTTTAGCCTTTATTGTTTGTGTGTGTAAGGTCACCTGTCGCCGCAGGAAAGAAAACCCCAAACACGGTGAAGAATGTCTCGCCAGCTGTGTAGTCTGGCAGGGTGTTCTTATGCAGCAGATCCTCCGAATAGCCAACAAATCCATGTTCTGCAATAAGAACATATTCAGCACAAAACAATGTTAGGAAAGACTGTTTATTACAACACTAAAGCATTACTGAGTGCTTTATAGAAAAAGTCTGCACTGACACGATGATAAGAATCAGATTCATCTCTGAAATGCCAGAGTCTCCACTCAGTATATATGACACAAACATTACACACACAAAGCTTTCCTGCAAATTAGAATCTTTGTTATGAAAAGCAAAAGGAAATATTTTGGCCTTTTTGAAAAATTAGATATTTAGACAGATCAGTCTAAATATTTCATAACATTAAAACAAATTTCAGAAAACCATCCTGAAGCAGAATTCAAGTTTCCACCTCTCTGCTTAAAATACAGGCTGGTGACGACATTTACAAGAAAATATCCTCCTGTGCAAGACCACAAACCAGCATCCATGACATACAATATTGATCTATCGCACACTGATACAATAACCCCTTTCACCCTGAAATTAAAGGGAGGGGTCCCCTGAGGTACTGCGGAACAGATGTCTGGTTTGAAATATGACAGGTTTGGACTCCATAGCCATGCACAGGCAAAACCCCACGTGTCTGTGGCTGACCGTCACCGCCCTTTATGTAACAACCCGGGGGGACAGACGCACCGCCAAGATGCGTGCAAACCAAGGGCCGGCCTTTTTCTTGGGAATACATGCCAAGTTCAATAGTTCTGCGCCTTGGACATGATGGAGGGAATGCTGGACTAAGCTCTGGGTGTGTTCACAGACAAACAAAACAATCCAAGAACAGGCGCCACAGAACATTTACGTAAACAGTACTGAGAGATATCACCATTGTGCTGAACCGTCACACAAATGGTATTTTCAGTCAGGGTGGCAGTTTTTAAAGTCTATATAGCACTGACACTGTTTACTTGTGTACAAACAACAGTACATAATGTATAGAACATGCCACAGATAGGCTCTTAATCGATTAGTTCACCCAAAAGAGCATTTACTCACCCTCACGTCATTCCAAACCAGTATGATTTTCTTTTTTAACAGAACTTAAAAGTATATGTTTGGAAGAACGTTTAAGTCACTGTTTTCGACATAAAACTGTTTTTTACTGCCAAGCTCCAAAAAGGACAAAAAACAGCAACATTAAAGGGACAGTTCACCCAAAAATGAAAATTCTGTCATTAATTACTCACCCTCATGTCGTTCCAAACCCGTAAGACATTCGTTCATCTTCAGAACACTAAATCCAAGAGCTTTTTGACACTGCATGGACAGCAATGCAACTGACACGTTCAAGGCCTAGAAAGGTAGTAAGGACATTGTTAAAAAAAGTCCTTGTGACATCAGCGGTCCAACCTTAATTTTATGAAGCTACGAGAATACTTTCTGTGCGCAAAGAAAACAAAGGGTCAGAAAGCTCTCGGATTTCATTAAAAATATCTTAATTTGTGCTCTGAAGATGAACAAAGGTCTTTAGGAAAGTTAGGAACGACATGAGGGTGAGTAATTAATGACAGAATTTTCATTTTTGGGTGAACTACCCCTTTAATGTAGTCCATTCAATACATTGGCTATATTCCATAATTTCCACACATGATTTTTGTGTGAGGAACAGGCTAAAAAACACTTAATTCACTACAAGATTATCATTTTTCACTGATAATGTTTGCTTTGCTCCAGCACTCATATCTTATTTATACATATTCAATATGAAGATAGAGGGAATATTTTTATTAAATAATGTAAAGAATTAAGCTAATGTAAAACATATGGTTTTAGAACAGTGGTTCTCAACTCCAAGGCTTATTGTCCAATATTCAAAGGCCCAATGACTTTTTCAGCAGTTGATGATTTACTGGACAAGGATTAAGGATAAGGATTTTTTAACTGATAAAATGTTTTTATTATTTACATGACTTTTCCATGTTTAGAAAGCACACTCATACCTTAAATATCCAGGTTTTTTAAGACCATAGGAATCTTGTTTTTTCAAAGACAAAAATGTTGCTGACGAGGTAAATTAAAATAAGAAATATTTATATTTATAGTAATTCTGTCTTTTTTAATGCTTGCCTTATCTTATTTTAAAGTCATTTAAGTCATCTTGAGGCTCCCTTGGAAATTTGTTGAGGCCTCTTATTGGGCCCCGGACCACTGGTTGAGAACGACGACTTCAGAAGATTTGGATTATAGCAAATGTGTCAAATAGACAACTTTTAGGATAATTTTACAGTGCTTTTTTTCCTTTTTAGGACTTGGCAGTTAACACACACACACACACACACACACACACACACACACAAAAAAAAAAGAAAAAAAGAAAACAGCAGCTTGGTCATTTTTCAAAACATCTTTTGCATTCAATCAACAAAAGAAACTCATACTGGTTTGAAATTTTGGTTTGAAAAAGTTTTTAAATAAGAAATAATTTAATTAATAGATTGCTTATGGACCAACATCAACAGTGATGATGAAGCTGATAAAAATTAGAGTATCAATTAGAGTCAAAAGCGTACAACAGATGTAGTGAAAGAGAAAGAAAGATTGTTTTTGGGGGGGCCTGGTCACCTCTGCAGAGACGAGGCACTCATGCAGAGAGCCTGACTATGCAAGATCATGATCCATTTCCCTCTTGGTTATCTTGTGATGGGAAAGAATGTGTTCTCTTGGATTAATGACATGTTTATCCAAAAGGAAGTCACCACCCTTTCAGAAGCCCTGCCTGTTCCTACCCTTCCAAGTCACAGTTTCTTGGCTACAAAGAGAGAGAGCTAGAAAGAGAGAAAGATACAATAGAGAGGATCAGGAGGAGGAGGTAGAGAGGAAGTGCATGAAGAAAGTTTAGGTGGACACAGCCTTAGAAATAACAGATATAAAGTACTCTAATAATACCACGCAAGCAGGAAAAAACACATCCTACTTCACCACATCATAAATTACCTAGACATAATTACCTTCTTTTATGAACTTTGCTAAATCTACGGTAAGCTGTTTTTGGAATAACAATTGCAAGTATAAAACAATTAGCCATAGTTTAGTTTGTGTCTCTAAACTACACAACCTTCAAAACATTCAGTAAGATTTTTTTGAAAGGATTTTTAAAATGAATACTTTTATTCAACAAGGATGCATTAAATTGCAGTGCCAGTAAAGACTTTGTTGCAAAAAATCTATTTCAAATAAATGTTGTTCATTTGATCAAAGAATTCTAAAATAAGAACATATCCACAAATATAATAAACTGCACAGTTTTAAACTTTGATAATAATAATAAATGCTTTATAAGCTCTGAGATAAAAATGTACACATTCACAATACACAAGCATGACAAACAGGCCATACTGACACAGCAGATAAGAGAAGGACCGTTATTGTTGCCCTCCTTGCCACCTTTCTAACCATTCTGATTGCAGTTTGGATATTTGTAGTAAGAGTCCTGATCTGAAGATTTGGAAGAGGAAGTGATGATGTGGACGCTGCTAGTGAAAAACTCGGATCTGCTTCCTGCCTGCTCTTTTGTCTCAATCCAAAAATGTGGGTGAGCCCGGTCAACACCCTTAACCCAAAACTATGAGCGCATGTCAGTTTCCTGTCCAACTTGGGGTGCTTTAATAGAGTGTCTTTGAGGTTAGAGATCCTACAAAACATGAACATCACACCATCATAAAACTAATTATGTGATTGAAAAAACAAGCTAATGACCTGATCAAAGACCATGAGCCGACAAGTCAAGGGATTCAGTTCTTTTCATAAAAATCTAATTGTTAAACTCCAGCAATTTCTTCCCACCACTAGAGAAGAACAGAACTTACACCAATAATAACACAGTCTAAAATCCTACAGTAGTGGGAAAGCTCTTCTCACAGTTCCTCTTGTGTGGTAATAGGCAGGAGGGAAGGGACAGAACTAGGAGGTGCTCTCTTTTTTTTTAAATCTAGTACAAATGTGTTCACCGCAATGGTATGAACACTCGAGAGGACTGTGCTCACATTTTCGTCATCTTTTCCAGCAATAACATTTTGAAATGATTTAACAAAACATTGAAGTAGGTAGCAATATTAAAAGATCATCGACCCTTCTCTCATTTTGGCTACATGAGCCTGGGCACACTGGTGCCCAATAGTAGATTGGGTGTATAACTCTAACATATCCTTTACCAAGAATTATTTCACAACCAAGATATGTGCTCAGCTTTCTTCAGCCTTTCAGTTCTTAAAGGAATAGTTCACCCTGTAAAAAACATTTTCAAAGCGAACAAGGACTGCAACTGTCAAGCTCCAAAACAGCATAAATGTATCATTAATGATGTCCATTTGACTCATTATGCACCATTTAATTACTTAAGACTTCTAAAGTCATACAATAGCTTTGTGTCAAAAATATCAGAGTCAGATCTTTACACTAAATCATCTGATGAAGTTCACAAACTGATCTGAATGATTCATTCATAAAATCAACTGATTCGTTTCTTGAACTCAATTCAGTCACAGTGGTTACCAGCTCACTGAAGGGAATGATTTTCATTAAATAACGACTTAAATGTCAGTGTGTTCCACACACAAAATTACAAAATGATCAAAGTAGACTTGGAACATAGTACATAATATTTTTATGGTGCTTTTGTGTAGTGGTTTTTTTTTTTTTTTTTTTTTTTTTAATTATCGCATCAGATATGGATTTCTGTTTGGCAGAGAAGTGTCCTGAGCAGGACTTTTATTTTGACATCACTTGTGCACAGATGCACAGTCTTCATTATTTACTGTCTTTATTTATTAGTTCTGTCTAACAGAAAGCCAACAACAACAAAAAACTACTTTTGTGTCCTTGTTAAAGCTTGACAAGCCCAGTCCTCATTCACTTTCAATATATAAAAAAGAGTGGCCATAATATACTTCAGAATTTCTCCTTTTAATGTTCTACAGAAGAAAGAAAATCAAATATCTTTGGAAAGACAAAATGTCCAATTTTGGGGTGAACTATCCCTTTAAATTGCCATGGAAAGCGATCGTGCTGGGATTTCTATATCATCACGGTTATGAAGCTTTCCTTGTGCTGACCACCTGGCCTTGGCTACGTGATTAACAGTGTTATCAAACTGTAAACACATCTCCACAGCAGCTCCTTTTTCCTGCCACTGGCAGGTAACCCGCCCATGCGGCGCCCAGGCCTAAACCGTGCAACCTACTGGAGTCGTGCCAATGGTGAGATCACTTTATAACCACAAGGCTTAACTGAAAAAACCTGAAGGAACCAGCGCCTCCTTTTCCCACTGCCAGTGCACACTGCAGCCCGAGTCCAGCTTCTAAAGGGGTCAAAGCAACACAACAGAGGGGGGAGGGGGGTCCATTACACCCCAATGTGTCTGACTTTCTCTGCAGAGAGAGAGAGAGTGAGAACACCATCTTTTTGAGAGTCTTGCCTCCTCTCTGGACAGGAAGCCAGTAATCAGGAGAACAGGAAGAGTTGGGATGGACTTCCTGCAAACTCAGTGTGAAAGTACATACTGACCTCGTCTGAAGTGGGCGGCCAAAAAACTTAAACATTACAATGGACTAAGAATGCCTGCATGCTTGTCCTAAGAGCAATTGACTCCCATTAGATATATCACATAATTTCTGCCGGATGCCGAGTTGCTTTTATAAATCTGTACTAAATTGAACTTGCACCAAGTATACTTCTTTGCACGAGGGGGTAGAATTTCTTTTAATACTATATATATGCTTACTTCATATACATTTTCAACACAAGTAGATTTGAATGTCCTAAAAACGAAATGTGTGACAGAGCTGGATTTCTGTGAATATAGCTTGGGAGAGCTTTAGAAGTTTGGCAACACATCCAACTAATTCTTCTTAGACTATATGCTCCATTTCATTATGCTTTCATTCATAAAAAAACAACAACTTTAATTTAATAAAAATATATATATTTTAAGGTTTCGAGGCTGTATCATAAATGCAGTAAAATAGTAATATTGTGAAATATTTCAATTTTTATATATTGTAAAATGTAATTTATTCCTGTGATGGCAAAGCGTCAGAGTCATATATATATATATTTTATGAGGTGAATATGCATATATATAGGTGAACTGCACTACTGCATATACTGTAGTTTTGCCTTGAAAGGTCCAGGTCTAGGATGACTAGATGACAGTACTGTATATAACGGGAAGACAAATCACTTCACCCTTCCTGTTACTTCAACTTCCATATTATGATTGGTGTTGGGGTTCTATAATTGTGTTTATTTTAGGAAGAGACCCTGTACTCCCTAGTGGCCATGTGCACCCCTCCCAGCAGATGCAGGGCTGCTGGAGGTCTAACTAGCTTACTGCTTCAATGCCACATCACAACCTGTATGCAAAATCTTGTTTTGCACTTTTTGTTAAGCCTAAATGGTTTATGGAAACATTTTACAAAAGGAAAATGTAAATAAATAAATAAATAATATATATGAATTGCCACAGCTATAAAACCACATCAAAAATGAAACCCCACAGGATTGCATTGTTTGGGACACCACCAGATTTAGGTTACCCTGACATCTACTGGACAGTTGTTGCAAGAAAATGTGAACTCATTGTTTTCACATACTAGCCAAATACTAGCTGAGGTAGTCTATCAACACCAATAATAATTTTGAATTAGTAAGAGCTTCCAGATGAAACCATTAGGAAATTCAACAGTCACAGATAATATGTAAATAGTCTCTTATGCTCACCGAGGTGGCATTTATTTGATTAAAAAAAAATAACAGTAAAAACAGTAATAATGTTAAATATTACTACAATTTAAAAGAACTTTAACTATTTCAATTAAAAAGAACAATTTAAAATGAAATTTGTTCCAGTGATGGTAATGCTGAATTTTCTATAGCCATTATGCCAGTCTTTAATGTCAGATGATCCTTCAGAAATCATTCCAATATGGTGAATTGGTTCTTAAGAAACATTTATTGTTATTATCAATGTTGAAAATACTTGTGCTGTTCAATATATTTTTTAGAAACTGTGATACTTTGATATTTCAACAGCAATTAGTTTAAACACAAATTTTGCTAAATGTTTAATTTTGACAATGCAAAAAGTTGATTTTGATTCTTGCTGAATAAAAGTATTAATTCCTTTAAAAAAAATTACTGACCCAAAACTGTTTGAAAAATAATGTATATATTGTCATTAATAATTTGCTTTAAACTACTTTTCAACTCCAACAAATGCATATTACACCACAAATAAAAACACAGAAATAAGAAATTGTGAGAAAAGAACAGAAATAAGAGAAAAAACCTTTAGCACACTGCAAATTTAGTCCAATATATACAATGACTTGAACTGGTATATCCTTGTCTGGCAGGTTTGCCAGGAAATGTGCAAAGAAAGAAGTGTCAATATAAGAAAGGCAAGCACTGTTTAGTAGGGTCTGTGAAATCAACACTGCAAGGCAAGAATCTCTTCCTAAAGCACTACTTTATTAATTGAAAATCTTTGGTATAATCACAAGTGCCTGTTAAAATTAGATGTAATTAGTTATTGCCCATTGATTTTCTAAAACTCAATTGGGGGATCTATGTTGTTGGTTTAATGAAAGAGGTCCATTTAAAAACACCAAACCTAGTTGTACCTTAAGATGTACAGCAGGTGTTAAACTTATAGAGCTCTATCTAAATGATCCTTGAAGTAATCTTATTTGCATTCACGATAGCTCACCTGGATCTAGATGACTAAATGTCCCGATGACGAAATCCAGAGTGGACATAGCTAATATGCCCAGAAGAACCAACTGAAGGCGTACAATCCATTTTACCCCGGCCAGGTTAATCCCAAGCAGACCAATCAGAACAGCCACAGAGATGCCCCTCACCAACCACATGCTCTGTAAGTTCAGCACCTGTGCAATGGACTCGGCAAAACCAGTGATGTACATCGCTCCAGCCACACACTGCCAACAAGACACATGACTGTCACCAAACTTGAGAACAGTGAACCGACAACCCAATGTATATGCACTATATCTAATACAGAAAGGAGCTGCTCACCTGTCCAAACACATATAAGAGTCCCACAGTTCCTCCAACTCTTCCTCCGAGCACAGTGGAGATCATGGAGTAGACCCCACCGTTACCCACGCTGCAACACTCACACACGCCAATGCCTGACATCACCGTAATCAAGGCGACTAACACCACCGAGGACACCAGAAGCATGCCCAGCAACACACCTGTGTTACCCTAAAGATGGTCATAGAGGAAAAAAACTTTACATTTTTTCATTTTTTATAAATTGGATGCCCATTTAATAGCTGCCAAAACATGATATAGGTTCTGCCACAGGATAAAAATAAAAATATAAGTTAATTGTGACTTTTTCTCTCACAACTTAGACTTTATGTTTACATCTAGCAATTCTGACATTTTAAATTCTGAGTTTTTTCCTCAGAACTGCGAGATATAAACTCGGAATTGTGAGATGTTAACTTAGAAGTCAGAATTGTGAAATATAAACTCCCAATTGCAAGAAAAAAAGTCTGATTTGCGAGATTAAAAGTCGTAATTACCCATTTTATTATTTATTTATGTAAAAAAAAACAAAAAACAACTGTGACATGTAAACTCAAAAGTCTGAGTAAAAAGGTCAGAATTGTGAGATATAGAAGCAGAATTGCGAGATGTAAACTTGGAATTGCAAGAAAATAGTTCAGTTTATATCTCAAAATTATGACTTTTTCCTCAGAATTGTAAGTTTGCATCTTGCGAAAAGTAATAATTGCGACTCTGGTTTCTGATACACATTTGCACTGCAAGAATCTTGAAATATTTGATAAAACATAACTTACCACAAGCCAGCCAGTCCGTAAAAAGAGAACCACCCCAAAAATGTTGATCATGCAGGTAGTAAAGACTCCGTCCCAGGTGCCGAAAAGAACAGGTTCCCAGACGAAGAGCTGCACCTTCCACCAAGGCTGAGCATTACTCTGGGAACCCTACACAAACCAGTGTCACTCATATCTAATATATCAGTTCCTCTGCTCAGGGTAGAACATTAGGTCTGAACTTAATTATTTTTATGGTAAAACTTACTGATTTGCCATTACCTGTGCATCTTCATGGAACAACTCTTGAAATTGAGGACTCATGCTTCCTCTTGGGCAAGATTACAGTAGCTGGATCTGAGGAAAGTAAAGACATTGCTATAGTCATTTGAAAGCCTTCAGTACAGTATATACAAAGCCAACTTTAACAACATTTGCCAAGAAGGTGATGGCCACCTAACTTGTTGGATACATTTAAGCCAACAAAAGCCGTCTGTTAATAAGTGACACATTAATAAAACATGCAATTCATATTCCGCACTTGGCCAACATTTTAATACTTTAAGATAAAAGACAAACAAACGCATTGAATTTCACGTGACTAAGCTGTGTAGTACTGACTTTGTGTTTGTGTTTTACTTTAACGTTATGTAGTGCAATAGTTCGTTGAAAACTCTAAGAAACGCCAGTGACAGCAGCCCTAAATTAACTAATAAACTGCTGTTTTGGGATATTGTTGAACTGTAAATTCCTTGAGTACTCATAAAGACACTGACTTACCTGCAGTCGCTATGCTCCCGGATGCAGCAGCAGCAGGTGGAGAATGTGAGAGAGGCACGAACACACACACCTGAGGAGTTGAGTGGTCCGACTCATCTCCGCGAATCGGTTCTTTCGAACGGTTCGTTTAGATAGAGCCACCGGTTAAAGCATCAAACATAAAAAAATAAAAAAAAATAAAAATTTGTACGTTTTATCTGTAAAAGTTTTGCTTTTGAAGTAACTATTGAATATGTGCTATTTAAGTAACTTATTAAATTGACAGTAACCATGGCACAATATTTTAGCATAGTATATTAAAATCGTTTGATTAATTCTTACTTTTTAGCCAAACAGCTGTTTCTGTGTCGCTGATCTTCATGGAAACGCTACGTATGCAATAAACGTCATTAAACAAATATCTGTTCTATCAGCGCCGCCTCAGGGGTGTGTGTGTGTGTGTGTGTGTGTGTGTGTGTGTGTGCTGCCAGTGTACAGCTCTTATTTGCCTTTCACTGTTCTTCGACTAGTCTAACGGTGCAGGATTTTCAGTATTTTTATTTCTTGTCATTTATATAACCAAGGGTGGACATTTATAATGTAAGGTCACATTAAAATCATTTTAAGATACTTTTATGCAAAGTAGTTGTGGTCATGTGTCAACCATAAGATTTAAAGCCATATTTTCAACCACAGTCCACATTTTTGTCAGTATGAATCTCACAAAAATGTTCACAGGAAACACAGAACAACAGGCAAGAAGAAATATTTGCACAACCCATTAGTATTTAATTAAAACCATGGAAACACTACTGTGAATAATTTACATAATAAACTTTTTTTTTTGACATGACTGAGATTTTTGCATTTAGATAAAGAGAATTGGGAGAAATATGCTAAATTGTATAAAATATATGCAATCACACAATGCAAAAAAAAAAAAAAATGTTAATGGTCATTAAGACAGGATTCATTTACTTTAGGCAAAATACATTTCTCAATTTTTGTTGAGAAATGAACTGGACATTTTCCTGGCTGTTTTCATGAGATTCACACAGTAGTGCTTTTACTAAGAAAGCAGGGGCCACCCATTCCTGTGATGAGTGATCATGACACATGGAAAAAGCACTCAACAACTTGATGTATTTGGAAATTTAATATTACACAACAAGAGGCACACAATCGAAAACATCCAATCAGAACTTTTTCCCCATGTCTTAGGCAAAGTATTGCATTGAAGTATGTTCTATGGAAATAATTCGGCTACAATAAAATGGATACATATAAAAATATAACCAGTGTACAAAGACAGTCAGAGGACATGCACTCCCCAATAAAATTAAATGCCTAAAACTATTCAGAAGAGCTCTCTTACTAAATAAAACCACTCAGTTTTTCACTCAAATTAAGCTTGAAAGAAAACAATGATCCACCGTCAATAACACCATATGAGACTTTGATGCTCAAAATACCCAGTTAATAAAGGACAACAGTCATGTGTCTAAATGGATATGACCTTTTACCAACAGCAATTGAGCTTACAAAAAAACATCACACAATTTACTGAAAGGAAATAAAGCAAAAACAAGGCATTAAGGTCTTCCCTCAAATTATCGTTTCACTTTCATCAATCTCTGGAGCATCTGTAGCAGTAATTATTGATTAAATATTTATAATGCAGATATCACATGATATTGAAACGATAAATAACTCATCCTCTGAGGGTGTATGAGATCCATAAAAGGTTTAATCATATTGTAATTATTAAAACTGCATTCAGAAGCAATTCTCAGAGGACAGTACGTTTGTAATTTTACAACCAAGAACACAAACATGATTTTGTCACAAAAGTTGTGCTGAGAGTCATCAGGGACCGCAGGAATGAGTAAACCAAAATGACAGCAAATATTAAATCCCGTTACACTCTCTCTACACTCCAAGAAATGTGCACAGCAAAATGCACAACTTAAAATATACAACCTATTTACAACATGTAAAAAATAAAGGGACAGTAAAGGAATGTTTAGGCACACATATAATAGACCGTAATCAAAGACAGTAAAATGTCTTTGACACCCAGAACATACTATGAAAAAAACACACACACAGGACTGCTCTTAATGGGCCTCATTCATAAAATGAGCAGAGTGAATTTGTGTGTAAATTGTTTATAAAACCATTAAACAATTTACAAAAAAATGTTTTTAAAAATGATTTACAAAGAAATGAGTGTACAGTTTGTACAGCATGATACTATGAATATAAAAATCATTAAACTAAAATTAAATCAAGATACAGTTTTAGGGCAAGCAGGTAAATTTCCATAAACAATCTGAGAAAACAGAAACAAAGCTTATAATTTACATGATTAGTTATTAAGCTAACAATGAGAGATGTGCAATTAACAAATGCTATGTGTACATATACGTTAGTACAATTTTTACCAAACATTTGTTCTATATTAATCCAATAAGTAACAGCAAGTGAATCTGATACAAAGACATATTTGCTAATGGATGGGGTGTTTTTGAGACAAAGAAAAAGCATAAAAATATGATCTCAGACCATACATTCTAAAATCATCTTTCTTGATTTCACTCAACACTTGAATGTGTACATTATGTAGATGGAAGGTGGGAATTGAAAAGTGCTTTAAAAAAAATAAAAACTGCCCACAAGCTGAAAGTGCTATTTAAAGGGTAATGTTTATCAGATCTTGAGTGCATCTGGAAACTCAAGAAAACAGACTGTCAGCAAATAAATCTTCTTGTGATGAAATGCGCACATTTTTTCAATAAAGTATATTGTATTTTGACTATTGTAAGTCTGAGCTAACCACTGAGTCAGGCACAATGATGACAAATGAAGAAGTGCATACCTGTTAGTGCTGTTGCCCTGGACAATTGCTAAAACTGCATCCCCAAATGTGGGATATGTGAAAACAAACCCTCTACAGATGCCTTGTTCCCCATGTGCTCCTAAATCTGATTGGCAAGACAGTCTCTAACAAAAATGTACTGATTACCACAGAAGCAGCATGAGAATATCTATTTTTTGATCCAATAACCTTAGGAGAAATGTGCAAAAATATTTCATGATTATATAATCTCATTATATAAAATTATGGGCTAGGTCCATACAAATTCAGTATGACAATACCTGCAGCTTGCTCTAAACAAAATGTGTCTTGGAGAGATTCTTTATGGGAGCAGAGAATGCAAATATATATAAAAACATTCCAACAAGTAATTAAATGCACAAAAAGATTAAATACACAAATTAGCTTACAACGACAGGGGTGAGAAAAATGTTACTCATTTTTTAAACAAAAGTGACTTGCAGTACATCAATCACAAAGTGCCTTACTCAAGTCTAGGGCATTAAAGTAAGGTCCTTTCAGTACCTCTCCAGACAACATGTTACAAAACTAATTAAATACAAAAACTGATTGTAATGCTAGACTAGAGTAGTTTCTATAGACCTACATTATTAGGTCAGTCCGTTGAGCCTGTTGTTCCAGCGAAAGAACTGAATGCTAACAAGAGGCCAAATCAGAATTGATCTTTGTATAGCTTTCTCTCGGGGAAGCTACGTTGACCCTATCATTTAGACCACTACAACGTCATTGTTGTAGTAGCTTGAATTCCTAAATTTAAAACACAAAGGCTGGCAAAATTTGGCAAGCCATAGTGTGTTTGTCCCAAGCACTACATGTGTAAAACACAAATAATGCAGTGACACAAGAAGTCTCCATTAGAACGGCTGATAATAAAATCTAGCGCGTGCATCACTCTGCTCCTTTTGATTCTCACACATGCGTGATTGTTTAAAGATGGAAAATCATAAGTATTTGCACAGAGATCACATTGCCTTCACAGACAGAACTATAAAGTGCCTTTAAAATGCTTTAAATCATTAAAAGCTCCTGTTTAGCCAAAGGTTTGGCTGCTTGTAGCATCTGGAGATGAAGTTAGTTGAGTTCTTGTTTCACTAACAAGAGAGAACTCTGGAAAGTCCGTTCCTCCATGACCTCTCAGACTAACTTGTCCACTGGCAATGCTAAACTGTGAGGATATTCCAGATCGTGAGCTTGGGAATTGAGATCGAAAGTTCTGGTCAAAAGTAGCAATCTGAAATGTTTGACTAATGCTTTGCGCATCTGTTTTTTTGGGAGAGGTCACTTGGTCGAGGAAGTCCTCCGTTGGCGAAACTGAAGAAGGGTTTGTCTCGTCACCTGAAAAGGAGAAGGAGTGTTGGGAATCTACTAAAAGGCTAAAGTTAGGCTTCTCCAAGGTGGATCTCAATGGTGAGTTCATGCTCGGTCTGAACTGGGATGGGGAGGTGAACTGCTTCTCCGTAGAAAACAAAGGCTGGCCAGCAAGACTGGCACTGTCATTTACAAACGTAAGACACTGGTTGTTCAGGTAGGTGTCGTTCTGACTGGTCCTTTCCAGTGCTTGCTGGAGAAACTTGGAGTACTCCTGTAGAAGGCTGGCTTTCTCGGCCGGGGGTGCTTGTGAGCTGGTTCCCAAAGTCTCGGTGGGGCTGCTCTCATCGGAAGAGTTGATAGAGATGCTGGATGTGACCTCTGTGTCCGCCACACTAAAGGAAATCTCTGCCTGTCCGTTGGTCTTATTGGAGTAGTGATCGAGAAGCGTCTGCAGAACCTCATCTGGAAGGACGTTCTTCTCATTACTGGACTTGATCTCCACGTTCAGCGTCTGAGTCTCGGAGAGGATCGTGGCGGGAATGGTCTCATCGATGACGCTCGCTACAGCTGCCTGGGTGACAGAAGGCTGCGACACGATGCTGCTCACGTTAAGCGCATAGTCTCGACTAGTGTTTGCCGTAGCCGCCTGAAGGTATCGCTTCTTCTTGAGAAACTGCATGGCGTCGTCGTAATTTGTGCTGCTCCCAGTTGGTTTTGTTTGTCCTCCTTGTAGGGTGTCAACTGAGTCCATGTCAGGATTGGTCTCGACATCCAAGAGGCCTTTGTTGTCCACAATTTCAAACGTGTATCTCGTTACTTTGCTCTCTTCGAATGAGGACAAGGGTGAGAGGCTCTGGGGCTGTTCTAGGGCTTGCTGTTTCAAACCTCTTCTGCTGGCAATTTTCTTCAGCACTAGTTTTGGAGGACTGATGATCTCGTCATTAGACTCCTCCCCTGCGAGATGCCTGTTGCCAGGCGGGGAATCAGGGAGCTCAACAGAATAATCTGTCACAACATACTCGTCCTTCACCTTGGTGGCTACAGTGTAAAGAGGAAGACACTCACTTTTGGCCAGTTGGTCTTCCGTCTTCTCCTCGTTACCAGCTTCAACCACTTTGTCAACAGTGGGACTTGTAAGCGCAACCCGACTTTTATCAGAGGTCTTCTGACGTTTCTTCTTGGGAAGCGTGCATTCCTTGGCAGGAAAAGAGAAGCTCAAGCTTTCTGAGGTGCGAAGAGGGCCGTCTTTGGCAGCTGCTTTCTGCACCTTCCTGTCCTTATTCTCATGGCACATTCGTCTGTGCTTCAGTACTCTGTCAGTTCTGGAGAAAAACTTTTGGGAAAAATGTACATCATGTTTCAGGCTGTATAACACATGCTAACATTTTAATTGCACAGAATTAAATCTGATTTGCTTTGAACTGCGCATACCTGATGGCAATAGTCACACTGGTAAGGCTTCTCCCCACTGTGTGTCCTCTTATGTCTCTCCATGTGGTATTTCTGAATAAATTTCATTCCACACTCATCACAGCGAAAAGGTTTTTCTCCTAAAGGGGAGACATGACAGGCAATTATGAACGATATAAAGAACAATTTAGGCAAGTGAAGTAGGCCTAGTTTTTCCCTGCCAAGAGTTGATGGGAAAAACTAGGCTTTGACCCTAGACTTGCTTTCTCAGAGTATACAGATGTACCAAAAAAAAAGGGACTTACAATGGACCACATTTATAAACAGATCATTGACTTTGAAGATTTAACTGTACATTCTTAAAGAACATATCTTACAACACCTTGAAGAGAAATAAATGTCACTTCTTTTTTGCCACTGCTATAATGGTTTTCTGCTCACCTGTGTGGATCTTCTCATGTCTCTGAAGCAGGTACTTCTGAATAAAGCGCATGTCACACTGATTGCACTGGAAAGGCTTTTCACCTGCAAAAAGTATATTTTTGTTCACTTTTTTTTTTTTTATGTCGTCAATTATTCCCACAGGACCAGCACATTACACCACATACCTGTGTGAATGAAGACATGTCTTTGCAAATGGTAGTTTGTCCGAAAAGCAGCATTGCAGTGCTCACAGACATGAGATTTTGGGTTCTGGTGCCCAAGGGAGCCATCTTCATTAATAGTGAGAATCTAACAAGATGGAGGAAATACAGTTCAAAACTACCTTTCTTTCATGTCTGTGCTCCTTCGAAGCATCATAACTCTGGAGTACTATTATACTGTATGTCATGGCTAAGCAATACAATAAAAGTACACAACAAATGTCAGTTAAGCTTACTCACAGATGTGCATCGCAGTCTTTAGTATAATAATTTTATATGGTATAGCGCAGTCACCTCAGTAGGCAAGCAGCCTTAAAATAAATAAAATAATATACAGTGCATAGCATAAATGAGTACACCCCCTCTAAAACTTAAATTCAGCAATTACTCTTTACTTAGATGACATGTTAGGGTTCTTTGGAGATATTATGTTCCAACAAGCCTGCTTGATCAATTACCAAAGAAGAATGTCAAAATTATTCAGTAAAATAAGTTTCTTATCAAAGTGATAAAATGTTGTGTTGCAAAAATGAGTACACCCTCCTGAAAGTTACTAAATAATTAAAAAAAAAAAAATGTATAGGTTTAAGGTTATTTTTGATCAACAAGTATATTGAACCAAAACTTTTAAAGACAAGTAATTTCCTGACAATTAAAAGTGTTATATAGCCCACTGAATCATACTCAGACTTAATGCTGGCATCAGTGGAACCACTTGGGAGAACCACTTATTTCTTAGCATAAAAGAGGACAATGTTACAAGAGGAATACCAAATTATTGTTTTAAGTGTGAAAATACAGCAGAAGTAGCACCGACATTCAAAAACAATGGACTTGTGACAAGGCTCCTGAAATAATCAGGTCTTCACTTTAAGTTTTCATTTAGTGATGAGTGAATTTTTGCTAGAAAAAGAGCAGGAGAAATGAAAAAGCTATGAAAAGAGTGACACTTTATCTCACAGAGTATGACGCAGCCTGCAGAAGTGACATGCATGGTTGTTGTCACCACTAGAATTACCTACTGTAGCCAAAGCAAAATAAACTCATTTAACCTCTTTCAAGGCCCATATTTACAAAAGAGAGACTTCTGGGAATCCATACTCTGGTCTCAAGAGACCAAGTCAATCTTTTATATTTATTCAGAGGGGGTGTACTCATTAATGCTGTGCACTGCATATATAAAAAAAGCAAGTAAACAAATTAAGCAATTTCAGGACACTTTCAAACTCACATCAAACTTAAAATTACTTTACCACCACTGCTTTGCATTGTAAAGTATCTCGCACTTAGAGAATTGGTATTTTTGAGCATACTAGTATTTTATCAGTGGCATCTCTGATGAATTAAAGTAAACCTTTGCAGGCGAGCGCTGCTTTCTCTTCTTCTTTTTGTGACAGTCAGATGGGTCCCTCCCTGGTTTCTTCTCCTTTTTATTCAGAATCAATGAGTCTGGCACTTTCATCTCCTGCTTTATATTTACCTAACAAAAGTAACAACAACAAAAATCATTACGTAAATTCATTTACTGAATTTCTCAGATGCAGTACACTTACTCTATAAATAATTTTTTACAATATATTTTATATATTTATCTTCATTACGATAATATAGCCATAATACAGTTTAATTCCAACATGTTTGTGGTTCACTGACAAGGCTGTTGGAACTTGCACAAGTAAAATAAATAATAGTGTTAAAGCGCAGCAGTAATTAGCTCTTAATCAGCCCGAACAGCTGTACACTTACTGGCATATTGAGTGTATAGTGTAATTTATGGGAGATTCGCTGTGAGAAATTTGCTTCAGCCTGTCTGTCATTTTTCACCGTCTCCTCATGAACCATCAGGTCATCCTGGGATATCAGATCATGCGAGGTCAGGCCTCCACCTGCCAGGTCTTCATCATCATCATCGTCATCATCCTCTGCCAAAAGGGGATGATTAGCTAAGCTCCGTTCCCCAAGTGTCATATCCAAACTGCCTCTTCTTCCTCTTCCGTCCACCCTTGAGGGTCCCAGACCTCTGGATGAGTGGTGAAGCCCCACAGGGCTACATTTCATAAGCATCCCCTCCAACTTCTCATCAATGTTCATCGCTGAACGCTAAGCAGTTGAGCTGAAGCTACAGGAAGAGACAGGACCAACATAAGGATTCCTATCAGCAGTCAACACAGTTGTGTTCACAGCACTTCCTCTCCGTCGACCTGGCTGAGAGAAACAAGCAGCTTGAGTTTAAAGGAAACAAACCTCACATCCTCCCCTTATGACAAGCAGCAGCAAAACCTGATGATCCATGTTCTCCAGCATGATAAGAGCATCTTGTGCTTCAAAAGATGGAAATCTGATCTTCTGAAAATCCTAAAACGTCATTTCCAGGTTTAAATGAAAAAAAGAGGATGTTTTCTATTGGACCCCAGAGTTAGTCTAGCCTATATGCACAATCAAACAAAAATCATTTTCATCACCTGCTAGGCAGAGGAAAATTACATTAAACTCGATCTGACTTGACACGTCTTGAACAGTCATTGTCAGAATTGCTACTGGAGCATAAACTGATTTAATGAGGATGCATTCATGCCTTTTTATGTCAGATTCATGCTTCTACATCTCATTATGAAGAACTGACTCAAAATGGATTGTAATACATAATTTCTCACTGGTTTAAAAAGACTTATTTATTTATATTCAAAACTGTTATGACAATATTGAATGAAAATACAAAAACTTTGCTCAGTAATGACTACTGTCTGCTGAAATTTAAGTTGTTTCACAGTAACTGATGAACTTTGCAACACTGACATTGTTACTGAACTATAGCTGCTTTTTAGCTGGAATTGAAGTCATTTCATATTTGATGAATTTGCAACACTGCCAATGTTATCTTCCTGTTTATCACTGTAAGGCTGCTCTGAAACAATCTGTATTGTATAAAAAGCTATATAAATAAACAACTTGACGTAACGCTAATCATTGTTATTGACCTCAAAAATAGGAATGCTATTAATATGAATATTACAAACATACCTGATTGGGATTAATTATTAACCCAAGACGACCTTTACATAATTACTCTCTTATTCTACTGAGGTATATGAGCTGGTTGGCATCCTGCAGCTTTGCAGTAACACATGTAACCAGATGAGACTGTCATATTATTATATTATTTTTATAGCACTTTCACAACACATATGGTTTCAAAGCATCTCTGCAGATAATTTTCCCTTATTGAACCCAGTGAGCAAGTCAATCTTGACTGTAGCAAAGCAAAACATACTTTTAAGAATAATTCCATATGCACAGACATATTAATAGTCAAGTTATATATGACATATCAGTCATCAACCTAACTTAAATACAACGCACCAACGTATTAACGTATGATTAAGAAATAAAATGGCCAAAGATAAGTGTATAAGCTCTATGTATACAAACTTAATAATGCTGATGTGCATAAAATAAAAAAATAACCTGAAAGTAGATGCCTGTGTTTACAGAGTGACACTCAAGCACAACACTGGCTGCCTGTTGCCACTGTCAGAGATACAGCTGCGCATTTAATCTGATGTGAGTTTAGTAAGACTACTGTATTTTAGTAATGACTTTACTGTATTTTAATATATGAATGTAGTTTAAAATCGGCCTGATCTCCATCTCTATGCTGCCGTTTCACCACGCACACAGAGGCCGAACTGCAAACATTTTCACGGCTGACTGCAACCAAATCATCTTGGATGAAGAGCATACATACCGCATGTGTCTTCAGCGCAGCTCTGGCGGCGGGTTCGAGCCGCTCGTGAGGTGTTTGTCAAACTTTACTGCGATGCTGCGGCTAGCATGAGACGCTAGCGAGCTACATTCCATCTGCAGCTGCGCAGCGGTGCATTGTGGGATCGCAGCGGACCCGCTCTAATGAGCCTCAGCGACAGGACGCGTTTGATTACTGTTTGAAATATGTTTAAGCAATATAATAGGTGTAGTTAATAATAGAGAATTATGTGATGTTATATTAATTGATGTATTCATAATCAGATTTACCAAATTTCTCTCATCCTATATCTAAGCCTCAATTATTAATTCTTTAGTCTACTCAAGACTTAATGACAACTTAACTATTAGTTGTGCAGACTAAATAAATAAATAAATAATGTAACATCTGTTATATTTTAATTATATCTAGGTCTATCTAAATATTCATCTCGCATTTTATAGCCTAATTATCTCTGTTCAAATTGTATTTTTATTTTAATGAATTGGCATAAGTCGTTTTAACAAAAATGTTAATGTTTTTACATTACAAAATGATGCATTGTGTTGTGTGAAAACAGACCCTTAAAGGTTAAAAATACCCAAAAAACAAACTTCCAGGGGGCCACGGGATAAAATTATGTAAAAAATAATAATTAAAATAAATTAAACAATTCCTTTCAATAACTATTTTTATTATTATTGAAAAAATAAGTTTAATTTAATATATAAACACTCCCAATTTCTGTTAATAAAAAGGTTGAAAACAACCAGCGTTAATTAAACTAGTGACATAATAACAAGAGAAATACCACAGAAAATCCAATATGAAGAACTATTGAATATAGTCTTTGGATAATGAGGGGACTTTAAGTCAAAAAGGTTTCAAACCACTGCCCTAAAAACAACTTGAAAAGGTCAAATAATGGCACTTAAATATAAAAATATTCTTTGATTTTGGCTCAATTTGATAAGATATTTGGCTGGATGAAAAATGGGAACTGGAAAAAAATGTTCACTCATTACCTTGTTGAAACCTGTTCTAAACCTTCATGTCTTGCAAATTCAAACAAAGCCAAACATCTGACCACAAGTCTGTTATATCAAAAGGCTTTGGTTATAAAAAGATGTATAACGCTCCACTAGATGGAAGCATTACAACCCAGAAACAAATGGAGATTCTTCCTGAGAAAATGGCTGAGAGGTTGTAGAGATTACTACAATTTATCAGTTTAAAGAAATGCACTCTTTTTACCCATACACAGCTCATGTTAAAGAATGTATACTTTTTCAATGTTAAAATACTTTCTCCCATCGCAGTGTAAATGTACATAGATAGGACATTTGTAGGGTGACAGATTTAAACTTGATTAAACCTTTAAATATATTTGGTTATATAATTCCCTGATATACATAAGCATTCTCATACAGTGTATTTTCATTACACATCAAACTCAGCAATTTCATATAAATTGAAATATAATCAAAGTGTTGAGCTCTCTGTTGAACTCTTAGACTAACAAAAAGATGAACACAACAAATTTACAGTAGACAAGCCTTAAATTGTGTGACCCACACAACATATGAAAACAAGCCAAATGATAATGGTATTTTTTTTATTTTCATTACCATTAGTGTTACACAACAATGATTTTAACAGTATATATACAAAAGGGTTATCTCTGCCCCGCTCTAAACCAAAAAATGAACTGAATGACCAAGGGTCAGGCTGAGTTACACATGCAGCTCTAAAATAAGGAAATTATTAAATCCTGCCTTTCCTGTGACCTTCGTATTCCTTCAGCCAGATTTATATCAAAACACTGACCCACCCACTCATCATAACAGATGACAAATATGGCATTCATAGTGGAAGCTGCGGCAACAAAGAAAATATGCAGAGTTAAGTCTTGAATAAGGCATAAACAGCATATTAATATTTCTCAGATGAACTGAACCATATAAAGGGAGGGGATCAGTGGTCATAAACAGCTAATTATGATGAATTATGATGAATTTATGCCACTTTGTTTGCTGTATGGACGTCAGGGCAAATTTAGTTTGCATGCGAATAAGACAAATTACTTTACTTTAATATGAAATCTGACTTTTGGTATCCTCTGCGCCAAGTGATAAAGATCATTTTGCATGTTCCACAGAAACTGGACACGTTCCAGATGTGCGAGACCACCATGATAAGGAGGGGTGTGGGGTACGATAAAAATGGAACTGCTGGATTCACTAAGAAAACCCACCCTCTTATTTTGCCTTGACAGTTTTAATCTGTGCTTTTGTGTTTTATGGTGAACTAAAGCAGTAAAAAGTTCATGGAAAGTAGAAAAAAGGAATGATTTCAGCACACATTTTGGCATCAAAAAGCATAAAGGAAAAGAAGGAAAAGACATTAACAAATTATAAAGAAGTGATTCCATAGCTCAAGATTAATCAATACTAATTAAGTCATTCTTTTGTTTCTGTCTGAAGTGTTAAGTCACTGTCTGTATTTTTCTGTCTGAAGTGTTAAGAATTGTCTGTTACCTTCACAAACTCTTGTGTAGGTCAAATTAGTGCAGTAACAAAAGTAACCAGGTCTAAAATCTGGCTAGTGAACATGGAAATAAATAAAACAGCACCCCATTCATTCATTATTTGGACTCTGAAACTAGTGTATGTCAATATTATTTGATACCTTTTTACACCAGAGCATCTGGTGCAAGAGGCTGACAAATGTTTAGGATTGAGAGGAAGACTTTAGTCCCCAAGGTCAGTCTCTATGAGTGTGTGCTTTTCTGGATTGACATCTCCAAGGCCTCCTGGTGTTCTGGTTGTCGTGGCTGGAGCCCTCACATCTTACTGAAGCACTCTTTAGCGTTGTTCCACACTTGAATTCCCTAAGAACAAAACATGCTATTTTTAATACAAGTATACCACTTCTCCCTTGTGTCTGGTCAATTTAGAGACTGCTGTTTTTTGCCATTTTAAAAATTTTTTTTGTTGCTGGCTTTGACGGTACTTACCTTTTTGCACATGCTGATCTGCATGATGGCATAGCTGATGAGAGCCTCTCTGAGATCGTGGTCTTTCTGCTCTTTGAACCTCTCAATGTCCACCCATGCACTTTTCACAAACTCCCTACAAAAAAGATTCTTGGTGTGAAATAATTACTTGAATGAATGGCTATATTCTCAAATCTACATATTTTTAAGAAATCTCTGAATAATTAGCCTGTTTTTGGGTTCAACGCACCCTTACTAAATGAGTTTCTCACGGATGCAACAATAAGAGCAAAGAATGTGTATTTGGAGCATATCTGTATATTTCATAATTTTTGTACTGCCACAGAGAATGAGAAGGCAATGCAGTTTTGTTGAGCAAGCTCCTCAGCTCATAAACCACCTAATTAAGTAACTTTCTGACAACATTTATTGCTTTTCGTCATCAGCAGTACATAAATTTTGTTGTGTGGGAATAGTGCACTGCTTACTCGCATTCTGCATTTCTTTCTTTGACCAGTTCCTCTCCTTCTTCAATCTGTGTCTCCAGCATTTTCAGCTTGGCCTCTCTCTGCTCTGGGGTCTCTTGTCCAAATAGTTTACTGGTCATTCCCTTCAGAGAGAAGGTCCGTATTGTCTACACAGAAGAAAAAAAATTTAATGACACCCATTGGCTGGAGTAAGCCACACTCTTCCTCCCATGTTTATTTGCAGAAAGCTGAAATATGGTTTTTACTCCCATTTTTTGGCCAAGAGGGCCTAGTAATTATTCATATCAGCCAGTCGGGTCTGAATGTTTTTTGTATGTCGTTGGATAATGGATAGAGAGTCAGACTTGTAACCCGAAGGTCGTGGGTTCGAGTCTCATGTCCGGCAGGGATTGTAGGTGGGGGGAGTGAATAACCAGCACTCTCTCCACCCTCAATACCACGACTGAGGTGAGACCCTTGAGCAAGGCACCGAACCCCCAAGTGCTCCCCGGGCGCCGCAGCATTGGCTGTCCACTGCTCCAGGAGTATGTATGTTCACTACTGTGTGTGTGCACTTGGATGAGTTAAATGTAGAGCACAAATTCCGAGTATGGGTCACCATACTTGGCCACACATATCTTCCGCCCCCTCCCCTCCCCCTTAAATGTGCCAATGAGGTAATTCTCTACAGGCTTTATTCATGCAAACAATTTTAACTGCGTTAAACTGTAAAAAAAAAAAAAAAAAAAAAAAACATTCACTAGCATGCAAACCCAAAGATGTTCTAAACTTTTTGCTATGAAGGGCCGAAAATCAAACTTGATTGAGGTCTGCGCTGCATTATATCTAACTATATTATATTTAAATGTATATTTTTAAATCAAATTCACTTATATTCTATACATTTGAAAACAGAAAATAAAACAAAAAATGCTTTATATATTACTTATGTTTTATAATTGTTTCTCTATTCTTTCCCTCATTCTTGTGATATGACACAGGCCCTGGTTTATATAAAAATTGCTGGAAAGTCCCCCATTCCAGACATAAGAGGGGTGATGTGGAGTTCTCCAGTCTCTGAGTTGTGACATGTGGTCAAATGGACACTGACCCCTGTGGCGAGTTCCTCCCGCTGCAGTTTCTTAGAGGTCAGATCCTGGGCGGCCATCTCTAGTTCATACTGTGTCAGTTCATGCTTCCTACACACTGCCCTGTGAAAAAGCACATAAACCACAAAATATGCAAAATCAACCATAAAAGCAGATCATCTCATTGTTTCTTATGGAAATTGTTGAACTGAAGCCTAGATGCCCTGCAGTGTGATCACTTTCAAGAAAACTGGGAACTGATGGAGCTTTGTGTTCACAGTGTACCAAAAGTTGCATGTAACTTAATCAGCCAGTGGGGGCTATCAGCTCCCAAGAGTTCAGTGAGAACTGGGCCCATGTACATTTCTAATCAACCACACTGTTATAACAGCTTGAGTTTAGTATGCTTCAGGTCACATTTAAAGTAGTTCAGGGAAATAAATGATCACAATTCTCATTTTCAGTGAACTATCCCTTTAAGATGAGGCAATGTAACTGCAATGAATATTGTACCTTAATGCATCAGCGTAGAAAAGGTACTCCTTCAGCTGATCAGCGTAATGCTCCTCTTCCTCTAGAATGTCGTCTACAGAAGCAGCATACCTGTAACATACAAAAGTGCCCCATCAAACGGTAGTTGACATAACTAATATGGTCACAGATGTGCGTACACTACCATTCAAAAGTTTGAGGTCAGTTCTAATTTGCCATCACAGAAATAAATTACATTTTTAAATGTATTAAAATAGAAAACGAAAATTGTAATGATATTTTACAATCTTACATTCCACCCAAATAAATGACCCTAAATTTTTTAACAAAACTGTATAATGGCTATTTTATTTTTGAACATGACCAATCAAATTATGAACGTTTAGGTCAGAATAATGTGTTTTATAATATTAGTTGTTTTGAGTCTTATGTTTTTAACTCAGTATTACTCAGTATCTTTTGTCTTATATAATCTTTAACTTTTCAAGTTCCAAATAAAAAGATAAAAGTAAATAAAAAGTACTTTTCATTTAACTCACTGAATTACCCAAAAATAGGCATAACCACGTTTTTAATATATAAAACACTTTTCGTTGAGTTTCCAGTAACCATATCTTTTTATATATACAGCGACCATGATATTTTGAATATTTTGATGATATCAGGAATATTTTGGTCATACCGCACCACCCCTAATGTCACAAACTGGCATACTGGAGAAACTACATTCGTTATCCTCTCTAAATCAGACGTAGAGCCTGTGGAACTAAAGCCAAACCCGCAGCAGAGCCTGTTTGGGGTATTTTGAGGAATTTCGGGAATAGGTGAGCAACATGATCCATAAAACAGCCTGACAGCTGCCAAATTCTGGCTGATGATGGACAGGTTGTTTCTTTCAGTGCTGAGACAGACAGGCAGCGCATTGGGCTCTGACCTTTGACCTTTCTGCTGAGTACAACAATCTGGAATCCATCAGAACAGAGAGCAATACAAAACCAGTATAGAAACGAAAGAGACTGGCTAAAGACTCACTCAGGACACTACTGCAAGAGCGTCCCTCTCACAACATCATCATCATCAACATAACGTTGAAAAAAAATTACCACTAAACGTTTTGGCCATGGCTCCCAGAGATTCGTGGCGCGGTCTGCCAGCCAAATTAAAACCTGAGCCTCCCAAGGGCTCATCTTAGTGGCTACTTGTTATGGGGGGGCCGTGAATGGAAATCTGAGAGGATTCAGATCAATCTGGCAAATGTGTTTTACAGCTCAGTACCAGAAGCACACACATGTAGAATCACGGGAGAGTCATGGGGTGTATCATACAGCACCTTCATATTTCAGGTCCCTCAATGAGCTCTCAGAGGGTAACAGGATCGTCCCAGGTAGGAGAAATACAATCAAAACCAGCTGCAATAAAATCTTACAGTAATCCTATAAAGATACATTAGAATGGCTCATAAAGGGGCTGTGTTGCGTGTGCTGTGAACTCACGCGTCCATGTGATGGCCGGCGCTCTGCAGCCCATCTCCCATCTCTTTCTCAATGGCACTCCACTCGCTATCCAAAACAAACAAAGACTCACATTGAACCACTGCAGCTGACCGCAGCTACACAATCACAGCCCAAAAGATTTACCCCAAAAATTTTTCTCACAAAAACAGTTTACAGGGCATACTATAAAACATGTCTGTCTCCTCCAAAATGAGGGTACTTAATTGTGATTGAACTGTGTACTGATTGTACTGTGAGAAATAATCTGGAAAAAAAAACTGGTTTATTCATCACACACAATGACTGTAAAATTTCAGAAGACATGAAATATAATGCACAGGTCGTGTATATAGACTTTTATGTTGCTGTATGATGACCACATTTATATGCACATAAAAAATTACAGAATTTACAAATGTAGTACATTTTAAATTTAAAGTAATCTCTCATGCACATCAAGGCTGCATTAATATTTAGTTAAAATATAATAAAAAAACAGTAATATTGTGAAATATTATTACAATTTAAAAGAAGTGTTTTCTATGCTAATATATTTTAAAATGTAATATATTCCTGCGATGACAAAGCTGAATTTTCAGCAGCCATTAATCCAGTCTTCAGTGCAACATGATCCATCAGAAATCATTCTAATCTGCTGATCCTGAGCTCAAGAAACATTACTTTGTATTAACATTGTTGAAAACAGTTGTGCTTCTTAATATTTTTTTTGGAAACTGTGCTACATTTTTTCAGAATTCTGTGATGAATAGAATGTTTTATTGAAAAGCATTTATTGAACAATATAACTTTTTTGTAACAATGTAAAATTGTTACTGTCACTTCTGATAAATTTAATGTGTCTTTGCTAATTAATAACCTTACTGACCCAAAATTTTTAACAGCAGTGTACATGGGACTATTTTAGTACCTGTCAGGCACGTAAATGTCTTTATTCAGGAATAAAATCTTAACCAAAACGTGGACCATAATCAGACAATGATATGCATATAAATATGGTCATTATATGGAGAAGAGGAGCCTGGACATATTGCAAAACATCTCTTTTTGTGTTCCACAGAAAAAAGTAAGCCATATCGGTTTTGACATGACATAAGTAAATTATTCATATCTAAAAGAACTATTCCTTCAAAGAAACATTACCTAAAGACTCTTCCATAATTTCCATGCACTTTGTAGACTCCATACAGGCGATCAGCTGCTCTCTAAAAGAAGTTGAATGATGAGATATGATTTTTTTTTTAATATATATATTTTCACTTTATGCTTCTAATGCAACCAGATATATACGCAATCAGAAGAATTTTGTTGCAATAAAAGTTAGTTCAGAAGAATAATTAAACAAGTTGCCTAAAATCGAATTGTTTTTCTTTAGTAAAGAAGGGTGCTTCCTCAAAAGTATTAAAAGAATTGTTAATGGAATCAACAGAATCACTTTCCTTACAAATAACGCCTAATATATACAGCACTTAAATTAGGCTTTTGTTGAAGTGAAAGAAATTTTTCCTGAGAGATTGAGCTGCATATTCAGCTGTCTTGACTTTGTTTACACTCACCGCCCGAACTCTCAGCAGCTGCGAAACAACAGACTGCAGCTCATCACCGTAGTGTTTCATTTCTGCAAATCGCCTGTGAAACACACACACACCAGTCAAAGTTAGTTTCAGTGTTAACAAACAGCACGCCATATCTTTATGCATTTCATGACACTGTGTAACACGGTTTGCAAAAATGACTTACTTGTCTGGATTCTTCACTCTGAATGTGGCATTTAAAGCCTTTAACCTCGAATCAGCCTGTAAGAATGACAAAGGCCAAATGTTGACAGACATATTGATGTTTGGGTTTTGTTTCTTCAGATAGTGTAAAACAAAATTACAGGCACTCCTTACAACAATCTTTTCAAACGACTGAGATCAAATAAACACTGCAATATGGCAATAATATACACTAACATAAAATACTGCGGCTCTTTCGGGTTTGATCCAGAACGATCCAACAGACTTCCTCTGCCTGTTTACATAAACTACAGCATACTGATAACAGACTCTTCACCACAGTAGCAATTCAGCTATTTCACAAAATTTTTATTTGAAATCAACACATATTTAGTCAGTTTCATATCAACATATGAATACTGACTTATGGTGAGAAGCAATATATAAATAACAGAGTCGTGGGTAGAAAAGAGAGAAAGAACCCAATGAACTGTAAAGTGCTGATATACCTTTGCCTGAAATCCTGTCTCAAACACGGTTTCCTTCCAACCATTTTCCTGTGGGGCAGAGAAAGGATGCAATTTCTGACACCGACAAAGGGCATTATCAGCATGAAATGCCAGTTAAAACATCATTTTTCTTTTCAAATTGCAAAAGTGACATTAGGTATGACAATTTAACAAATTAATTTAGCTAAAATATTTAAATTCACAAAAATTCATGAATTGCTTGATTGTAGGACATTGATGAGTTTACACTACCATTCAGAAGTTTGGGATCAGTTAGATTTTTTATTAATATTCAGCATTAAACTGTAAATGCATCACAACTTCCACAAAAATATTAAGCAGCACAACTGTTTTCAACATTGATAAAAGTAAGAAATGTTGCTTAAGCATCAAATCAGCAAATTTGAATGATTTCTGAAGGATCATGTGACACTGAAGACCGGAGTAATGGCTGCTGAAAATTCAGCTTTGCCATCACTGGAATAAATTAGATTTTTTTAATTAGATTCATAGTATTGTATATGCAAATATTTGCAATTTATTTATTTATTTTATTCATTTCTATTTCTAATAGGCTGTCAATTGAATTTCATTTTTTAAAATTTTCAACAATTGACAGCATAGTAGAAATTGAAATTAATTTAAGTTAATTATATGTTAGGTACAATTATTAAAATCTTCATATCAAAGGATTTTAACACAAGAAAAGGTCAGTAACAAAGATGCAAATAGAATATCCTGTCTATTTCAAAGTAAGAGTGGCATGCTATTGATTTGATAAACCCATTGCTTTGTGCAGACAGCTTTAGCAAGAACTCTCTACCTCGGTGAGGAACGAATAGAAGATCTTGTCACTGGACAGGACTGGGTGTGAGGCCACTCGGAGCAGGAAGTTCTCTAGTCCCACCCTACGCCTCTCCACAAAGTCAGGGTCCATGTTGTCTGCTGACAGCTTGTGCCAAACAAATTCAGCCTGTTGCAAAATGCATGAAGTTACAGTGCATGAATGCAAATCGCATTTTTACGAGCAGCAGTAACCAAGGTATCTTGTTTGCATACCCGTTTTTCAGGCAATGGCGGAACTACCAAAAATGGATAGGTGACTAACAAATAGTTTCTAAGGAGTTCAAACTCGCTGTAACGCCTCCACAGTGAATCTGGGACAGGATTGCTCCCTTCTGACACAGCATCCACTGGCCTAAAAACAAAGAACAAATGAATATACTGTCAGAAGTGGAATGAAACACAAAGAAATTAAGATTTTACATAGCATTTCAATAAAATGTCAGAGTTAGGTTTGGTATAAACTTTGATTCATATCTTAAAAAAATAATAAAAACACTTCTGTTGTGAAATGTGGGGTTGGTTTAAACTAATTTTTAAACAAAACTAATCTGAAATAAACAGCAGAGATCTATGAGGTTTCAAGTTGTGGTTCTGGTTTATGAAAGTAGTCATTTTAAGGGCCTTTTCAAACACATGCCAAAGGTTTAACAGTGCTGTGTAATCTTGCTGAATTCCCAGTGCATAAAGCCATGAATGCTGCTAATTTAGGAGCAGAACTCCACTAAATCACACTGCAATGAAGGAGCATGTATATGAACTCTCCTGCATTAATTAAACATCACTCCAGGGTCAGCACCAGGGGGGATCGGTAGAAATTTCCCCCTCGGGAGAAATCATGTGATCGCGTCAGGCCGCCCCTCTGATGAGAGCCCTTGGAATCGTCCTTCCCCCAATACGGTGCCCCTGCTTACTTTTTGACCAATGAATTTCAATTACTTTTCCAAGCGTTTCTTTTTAGTGGTTGACAGATTAAAAAAAATCTAAATACACATATAATAAATAATACGTCCTAAGACAAAAAAAATACACTGCTCGTCCAAAAAAAAGTCACACACTCTAATATTTCGTTGGACCGCCTTTAGCTTTAATTATGGCACGCATTCGCCATGGCATCGTTTCGATAAGCTTCTGCAATGTCACAACAATTATTCCTGTCCAGAGTTGCATTAACTTTTCGCCAAGATCTTGTATTGATGATGGGAGAGTAGGCACTAGGCATGATGGGTGCATCACTTCATCCGCCTCTCTTCTTACCCTGATGCACCCATCACTCTGGAACAGGGTAAATCTGGACTCATCAGAACACATGACCTTCTTCCATTGCTCCAGAGTCCAATCTTTATGCTCCCTAGCAAATTGAAGCCTTTTTTTCATATTAGCCTCACTGATAAGTGATTTTCTTAAAGCTACACAGCTGTTTAGTCCCAATCCCTTGAGTTCCCTTCGCATTGTGCATGTGGAAATGCTCTTACTTTCACTATTAAACATAGCCGTGAGTTCTACTGTTGTTTTTTTACGATTTGATTTCACTAAATGTTTAAGTGATCGCCGATCACGATCATTCAAGATTTTTTTCCGACCACATTTCTTCCTCGAAGATGATGGTTCCCCACTGTCCTTCCAGTTTTTAAATAATGCACTGGACAGTTCTTAACCCAATTTTAGTAGTTTCAGCAATCTCCTTAGATGTTTTCTTTGCTTGATGCATGCCAATAATTTGACCCTTCTGAAACAGATTAAAATCTTTTCCACGACCACAGGATGTGTCTTCCGACATGGTTGTTTAAGAAATGAGAAGCTATTCACTGCATCAGTTAGGGTTAAATAACTTGTTGGCAGCTGAAACATAATCATCTATGCAGTAATTATCCAATGGGAGGCTCTTACCTATTTTCTTAGTTAAATCCAGGTGGTGACTTTTTTTTGGAGGGCAGTGTATATCAGTGTATTAATTATTATTCAATTATTAATCATTTTAAATGAATTAATTGATTATTTTAATGGCATAAATATTTTACAGCTTAGTACGACTACAAACTGTACATAATCCATGACTTTTCCAAGCCTGGAAATCACTCTTTTTAAATTCAAATTGAAAATTGTTGGAATCCTCAATAATTCAGATGGAAAAATGCAAAAACAAATTCAGAGATACAGAGAAGGAAATATACATGGGGGGAGGGAAAAGAAAAACGGGGAGACTTTGAAATAAGGGCTTAACTTCCCAAGGGCTCCAGGGAAGAAATGGGAGCACATAATGTGTTCCACGCTAATAATCCATGATGAAATCAAAGCACAAGGAAGGTGCGGATTGGCTGGGAGGCATTCTCCACTCAGACTGTACAACTTTCCCCAAGATCAGTGGCACCAAACTGCTCTCTAAAGCCCACTGTTTGCGTTTGCTGTATGTCTTCCACATGGTCCTTACAAAAACACGTCCTTCCTTTTATGGGAAGGAGCAACAATACAGCAGTGTTTAGTTATCTCCATGATTCAATATAGGCAAGAATTTTTAATGCTAACACAAGTATCACTATTACTAATGTTTATATACTGTTAAGGTTAGGGGTTTGAACAAACCCTGAGCATGTAACTCATTACGTACAGTTTCTGCCACAGACATGAATGATGCCTCAAATCATACAGCCTTCTTAACAGAGGTACTGTATGCTATTACTTTTCCAAGCAATCAAACTTGTGATTTTCCTTGCGGGACAATAAAACAGACGAATAATCCTGAAGGAGGGACCTGAGCCATAAAGATCATAATATCTGCACTCTATAGCATCCACAAAAAAAAAAAGATGCAGTTGAAACTGTAGAGCATGGTGCTAGCATTTTTTAAATATCTTTTAAATATCAAAGCAAGTCGTTTTCGATAAAATATCTGACTAATGCATAGATGTTCATGTAAAAACGAAAGGTAACTTTTTGCATGCACAAACACCATTATCATTTAATTAAGAAAATGTAAAAATGTAGTTCTGGATGCTTTTCAAGTTACAGGACGGTAAAAAAACATATTTGAAAATGTCTTGGTTACAGACAGTGATTTTATAAGTTCGACCACTAAGTATTGTTTTTGAATCATGTGATAATATGTTACTGCACTCTGACCAGTGTGTGTGTTTGGCGCTGCTGGAAACACAGACAAAGCACATCTGCCTGAAGCGCTGACTCATCACCCTTCCCAGAACGACACGTCCCTCTTTCCAACGCAAAGCTTGACGGGGTGACGGGGGGGGGGGTGACGGGGGGGGGGGGGGGGGGGGGGTGAAAGTGATACTTCTGTTGCATGTCACTTCCTGTCCAGTGGGATACTTCTGTTTTGTTTTGTTTTATTTGATGTAGAAAGAATGTTAATGTGACAGATCCAGGCACAGGAAGAAAAGGTCTAGTGTAACATTTAAGTATGAAGTGGACTTAAAGAGAGCTAATCCGATGGTCTCTACCAGTCTGCTGTAGCTTCCACAGTTTCTGAGCCAGTCTAGTTATGCCGTGAATCTTTGATGTTTTGCGTTAGTACAGTGTGAGCATAGTTCAGCCGGAAAGTCAATGTGTAAACCTGCTTTATCTAAAGTAAGTTATTCACATTCACAAAGAAAGTGCACATTATAACCAAACTGATATACTGCAATGGCTATGAAAAGATTAGTTTTAGTAGCTCCATACTTCCAGGTTTAAACTGACTGCATCCAAGCCATCATTATCATCTCACAAAAAGGAACAGCTATAATACTTGTAACATGGTAGGGTTTACAGGGCTACTAAACTTCTTTAAAAGAACAAGTGTTTAGATAATGTTTGTGTCTAGTATTGGCCCAGTCACAGTATAAATGTAATTTATGGCAATAGAGGCTTCATATGCATAGAATAATTCATCAGTTTTTGATTGCATGGAGGCAGATCTATGTGAACTTGCAATCGATTGTAAAAAAAGAGGCCAAGTTTGTGTGGACAAAATGACAACAAAAGTCCAGCATATGTCATCAGAAAGAAGTTTGTCATTTCAATAGAAGATCAAGTTATGATTAAAAAATGAGGTAAAAAAAATGTTAAAAATTAAACATATGTACGGATGACTTGTTTACGATGAGATCTATAATATGCATTTAAAAAATACACAGACAAAAAAAAAATAGTGTAGGATTTACTTCACACAGCAACACTGACACATCCAATGTGTGATTTTGGGATGGGACTGTTTGACAACATTCATTACTTCTGTAATTACATATTTCACCTTTAATGATGAGTTGTAGCACTGCGAAAGTGTCTTACCTCGTCTCGATAAGATACACTGTATAAGTCTCCTGCATGTTAACGGCATTCTTCCCGGTCCTCTTCTCTGCTTCAGCCACACTGATCTCCATCTTCTTCAGAAGACTTGTCCCTTTTTCAACCATCTGTAAATTTTGGTCCATAGAATTACAATATTAAATACCACTACAGTATCCTTTGATACTTTCAATGCAAAAAAAAATTGTTCAGGGCACTTTTAAATATTGAGGTTGAGATTTAGATATTAAAATAGTTCAGGATGCACTTGTAGATATTTCTACAAGCACCCTCACATTTTTGGGAGATAATGAAAATCTAATGAAAAGTGTTGACGAGAATAGTGTTCTCTTCTGTGCTGACATATCTCTTGCTGAAACAGGAAGTTTGGACATATCAAAGGGCTCACCACAAACCATTCCCCTCCCAAAATAAATAAATAAAATAAATAAATCAATAATAAACAGCCAAGAGTCTTTAATTTACATCTCTGACTTGAACCATGATCGGCTACTTTTTATTGTTATCCAGAGGCAGGTGGTATAAAAAGGAAGGTATTCACGTTTGGGTGAAATCTCCTGCCTCAATTTTCTCACAATATTAAATGTTTCCCATGCATATAGTATTGCTCAGTATGAGAAAACACCATCAGATACAAATATAATTTGACAACCAAATATTTATTATAAATCTAGACAATGAATTAATGAATAGATGGAGACTAGGAGATGCTTTCACACTGACTTTCAGCATCTTGACAGGTGGTTTTAAGTCTAATGTGCAATAATGTCATAATATTGATAAAGGAAAACCAAAACTAAATTGTAGATTTGTGTTAATAACATTGTTGTGATCATATCTGATCCCTTTCTCAGTGTAAATGTTGCTATATTGAAGAACTAATTACAGATATTGGACATATTTTGTCCCATGTCTCAAGCATCAGCACATAATGAAATTCAACAAAGTATAAAGCGGTAAACAAGATCTATTCGTTGATATATCGAAAATCTACAGACTTGTATGTGACACAAGGAGCCGTACTGACATTAACTGTTAGTCATGTGAGTGTTTATGAGATACTGGGTGTTTACAAACTAACGTTACGTGGCAAAGGCTCTTCATTGACAGCATAAAGTAAAACAACTTTCTACGTATGTGGCATTATATGAGCATTTTTACGCCTCATTCTTTTAATTCAGAAACACTGTAATAATAAAAAACAACAACAACATGTATGTAGTTTATGTAATGTCTTCGCAGAACCTGCTGATATTTTAGCGATATTGACATGGCCATTCATGAGCCAAAACAAAACACTGATCACGCGCTCGCGACATCTACAAAACAGCACATTATCGGCCACGCCGCACAAAAACATTCAGCTATGGACTTTACCGTGTTCTTTAAGTTGTTTTCCGACTCTGAAGGAGTCAGATCTGTGTTTCCAATCACCGCTATATCCTCGCTTCCTGAATCCGCCATTGTTTATCAGTCTCGCGCGCTTGCGCGTTGCCCACTTTCACTGTTTCACTGGGCGTCTGTGCGCGTGCACGCGTGCGTGACATACGGCGAAACATAAAATGGCATAAATGCTCATTAAAATTCACTCTTGCTTGAAATTATTGAGATTTATTCAAAGACTGAATAAACCAATCATAGGTTTGGCTTATGAAAGAATGTGCAGCAAATTAAGTCTATAAATTATAGGCTAATATAGGCAATAACATAGGCTACTTTTTATTAGAATGATTTCTGATGATTATTTCCCAACTTTACATGAGAAAACAGTTCAAGGATAGTACCTAACTGTGTTTAAAAAGTCTCAATATCACACTGAAATATTATTTAGCCTACATTTAGACGAGTTGGAGCGTCACAGCAAAAGTGCTGAATCTGTCACTTTCTCATAGTTTTTCCTTTGTTTAAATTTGGCCTGTTTATATTATTATTATTATTATTATTATTATTATTATTATTATTATTATTAAGAAAGAAAGAAAGAAAGAAAGGGTAAAATATTGGTACTTTTCACTAGAAGCTGGACTGTAGTTCACTGTTCCTTCTGTATACAGTGTGAGTCGTGCATTGATAAATGCGAGTTCCTGGGCGGATCCGCTCTCACTCACATCTGGATTAAAAACATCTGGATCCGCCTACACGGAACTCAGTCACACACACATACACAGTCCTGAACTCTCTTACAGATCAGTTTATCTGTGTCTGTCACGAGCAGATTAAAGGCATCGCTTCAACAGTTTGGGATCTTTGGATTGTGAGGTGTTATTATGGGGCGCGGAGGCTGCAGATTGTGGGCTCCAACATCTGTTCTTCTGTGTTTCTGTCGTAAGTAGATCTTCACTTCTCTCGATGCTTTCATTGTCTGGAGGCTCCACGCATCAGAGCTTTGTCTTGGAGTTTGTGTGCAAAACTTTTTTGACACTGAGAAAATAATATCTAATATTTTTAAACACGACAGAAACCGATTTTAGGCTACTCCACAACAGATATGGATTACCATAAACTGGGTTAAACATTTTGGTTAAAATAAGATGCTTGTGTTGACAATTATAAATGACTTTCATGGCATCGCATGAAAAACATTCTTTTGGTTTTCTGAGATTTCTTCAGTAAACCACCGTATATTAAAGTTCAAGTGTGTTTAATTTACTTGAATACAGTTTTACAGTTTAATTGAATAGTGTGAGTTGAAGCATCATCCACATATAGTGGTTTTGAGCACATTTGTATTTATAAGGGTTCAACTGATGCATTAATAACATAAGAAATAAAATATAATATATTTTTTATTACTAAAATAATTTTACAATCTACACTCTTAAAAATAAAGACTATTTATTTCCATCTGGTTCCAGGAAAAACATTTGAAATCCAAGGAAACTTTCCATTCTGCAAAGGGTTCTTTACTGTGAAAAAAAAAGTTCTTTAGAATTTTAAAATGTTCTTCACACTAATAAAAATGTTTCTTTTAAGAGCTGTTCACTGAAAGGTTCTTTAGTGAACCCAGAATGGTTCTTCTATGGCATCATTTCGAAATCCCCTTTTGGAACCTTTATTTTTTAACAATGTAGCATTCTGGAATAAATATTAATATTAAATATTAATACCCTAGTCCTTGTTATGATCCCTACTGAAATTAAATATCAAACAATGACCATATCTATATTGTAAAAATATTTTTAAAAGTTGGAACATAATGCCTAAGGTGACAAAGAGAAGTTCAAAATACATAACTATATGTTCATCATATTTCCTGTGTTGTTAAAAAATGTCCAAGAGTCACAGTACAGTATAAACAGTATAGTTTGACATCAATAAAAATCTTTTTATTTTCAGAACATTACTTAAAAAGTAAGATGGAAAAGTATACTAAAATAGATCCGCATACATGACTATTTTGTGAAACTGTACACCAAAAACTAGTCTTAATTAAAAACAGAATCTCAACGGACATAAAAGATGCCACGCACTGTGACCGCATGAAAACAACGATGCTAGGAAAGTTCCAACAAGGAAACCAAATCTTAAGAATCCAAATGATCTTTGCACAGCAGGGGCCTCCTTAAACGGTTTGGGTGTGTATAGAGTAGCTCCGCTTACAACAACAATTATGAAATATTACCATGTGGGTGGAGAGAAGAGATCCATCACCTCTCAGTCTCACTTATCATTTCCCATCTGTTGTCTGAAACACCTCTGAGAAAAAGCTGGGAAATATAGAGAGGTGTCAGTGTGTGCGAATGTGACAACACAGAGACACTGTGCATAAAAATACAAAGACATCCATCTAAGATCCCTTGATGAATCTCTCTGCTTTGTCATCATGATTGCCCACAATGGCAATATTGTAATGACTTAAACAGCGGGTGCGATGCTGACAGGGCCTAACCCAACCCCAGTGACTTCTCAGTGGACACAGACACTCCTTTTCTCCTTTGTTTGCCTTGAGTCCAAGAAGTTGTTCTTAGTGGGCATGGGTTTGCATGGCACCCGTAGAGGAGAAGCATCTTGTTTTCAATGAAGATAAATGGTTGATTCTTATTATTTGGCATGAGATAACAAAACATCTCACTGGCAAAGAGGAGAGATTGCGTCTCTTATCAATGAGTAATGGGGACAGGCCCTTCACCCTCCTTAACACTGAAACGGCACTCATGGAGTGTGTGTGAGCCACAGTCAACACTACAAAAACAACTTCTGAAGACACCTGTTTGTCATGAATGCAACAGTTATGTGAGTGCTGCATTCACTGTACTGTTATTCATTTAATATCAGGAAATGCTTTCAGGAATCAAGCTGAGTTTAAAAGGAATTGAAAAACTTGGAAATCTGCCACCCAGTGGGATGGTTTGATTACTGCATACTTGGGCCCCCGAAAATGCTTAATGGCATGTAAAGGTATATGAAAGGGGGAAAAAAGTATATATATATATATATATATACACAGGTGCATCTCAGAAAATTAGAATATCGTGAAAAAGTAAAAAATTTTCTGAAACTTATTTCAAAAAGTGAAACTTTCATATATTCTGGATTCATTACATGTAAAGTAAAACATTTAAAAAGTTTTTTTGTTTTAACTTTGATTATTATAGCTTACAACTCATGAAAGTCAAAAATCCAATATCTCAAAATATTAGAATATATATATATATTTGAGTTTCATTAAATGACCATCCCTACAGTACAAATTCTGGGTATCTCTTGTTCTTTGAAACCACAATAATAGGGAAGACTGCTGGCTTGGCAACGGTCCAGACGACAACCATTGATATCCTCCACAAAGAGGGTAAGTCACAGAAGGTCATTAATGAAAGGGGTGGCTGTTCACAGAGTGCTGTATCAAAGCATATTAAATGCAAAGTCGGCTGGAAGGAAGAAATTGGGTAGAAAAAGGTGCACAAGCAACAGGGATGACCGCAAGCTTGAGAATACTGTCAAGCAAAGCAGATTCAAACACTTAGGAGAGCTTCACAAGGAGTGGACCGAAGCTTGAGTCAGTGCATCAAGAGTCACCACGCTCAGACGTCTTCAGGAAAAGGGCTACCAAGCCACTTCTGAAACAGAAACAATGTCAGAAGCATCTTACCTGGGCTAAGGAGAAAAAAAACTGGACTGTTGCTCAGTGGTCCAAAGTCCTCTTTTCAGATAAAAGTAAATTTTGCATTTCATTTGGAAATCAAGGTCCGGAGTCTGGAGGAAGACTGGAGAGGCACAAAATCCAAGCTGCTTGAAGTCCAGTGTGAAGTTTCCACAGTCAGTAATGATTTGGGGTGCTGTGACGTCTGCTGGTGTTGGTCCATTGTGTTTTATCAAGTTCAAAGTCAATGCAGCCGTCTACCAGGAGATTTTGGAGCACTTTATGCTTCCATCTGCTAACAAGCTTTATGGAGATGCTGATTTCATTTTCCAGCAGGACTTTAGCACCTGCCCACAGTGCCAAAACCACTTCCAAGTGGTTTGCTGACCATGATATTACTGTGCTTGATTGGCCAGCCAACATGCCTGACCTGAACCCCATTTGGATTCTATGGGATATTTTCAAGAGAAAGATGAGAAACAGACGATTCAACAATACAGACGAGCTGAAGGCTCAATAGTGCCTCAGCAGTGCCACAGGCTGATCGCTTCCATGCCACTCTTCTCACTGATGCTGGAATTTGTTCTTAAGGAGCCCCGACCAAGTATTGAGTGCATAAATGAACATACTTTAAAGAACTTGAACTTTTCTGTTTTGCAAATCCTTTTTTTTTGATTGATCTTAGGAAATATTCTAATATATTGAGATACTGGATTTTTGACTTTCATGAGCTGTAAGCTCTAATCATCGAAATTAAAACAAAAAAACCTTTGAAATGTTTTACTTTACATGTAATGAATGTAGAATATATGAAAGTTTAACTTTTTGAAATAAGTTACAGGAGAAATTAAACATTTTCATGATATTGTAATTTTTTGAGATGCACGTGTGTGTGTGTGTGTGTGTGTATATATGGATGATTAAGTCAGTTATTTGTACATTTTACATTTTATCTACTTTTTATATTTGCATTATTATCTATCTATCTATCTATCTATCTATCTATCTATCTATCTATCTATCTATCTATCTATCTATCTATCTATCATCTATTTATATATATATATATATATATATATATATATATATACACTAATTTTTAACTAATACAGTATCATTTTATAATATAAAACTGTTTAATATATACATAAATATTTGCAAAATAATTTTAATATATATTAACCAATTATGTGCTTTTTGGTTTATTATTATATTATGTTATTTAAAAAAATAATGTATATTTATTTATTTTTATTATACAAAACTGCTTAAAATACTGCTTATATATGTATGTAGCTATATGTATACAGTATGTATATATTACTATTTATTTACTATATAGTGTTTTAATAACAACCCTAAAGGTAGTACTAGAAAACATCCCAAATATTATAAATTATACATCATCATAATTATGAATTACAAATAGGGAAAAAGAGGGGAAACTTGCTTGAGTGCAAACCAAATAATTGCAGGCCAGCATCTCTTGTAAGCACGCAGCCATTGGTTTTCCCATAAGCACTGAGGAGTTGTGCTTCAAACTTGGCCAGTATGAGCGCTTCTGGCTTCAATTTATTTCTGGAGCGGTTGCTGCAGAGTTTAATTACTTTAAAGTTTATAGAACGGAGGCTTTTGTGCTTAGCCTGAAGTTTTCTTCAGTTTTTCTCTCTTTCTCTGTTGTCTCTTTCTCCCTTCATGTCCCTCGCTCCTTCATGCAAGAGCTCTCCCTCCCTCTCTCTCTCTCTCGTATATTTTGATGGTTGGCATCAGCAGACATCTGGAAGTCTGTGTCAAATATCTCTGCTCTTTCCTTTAATACTGTTTACTGTTAGGTCGCTGCACTCCTTCAGCGAAACGGCTCCCACCCCTCATCTGCTTTTAATAAACAATTAATATTGTCATGATGTGGTAGTATCAGGACAGAGGAGACAGTGTGCTTGGGAAGGAATTCAGGCTTATCCCACTTAACCACAGGAACTCCTGACACTCTCATGAATACACATGCTTTCAGTGATGTGTGCACCAAACCAAATACACCCCAGCACACAAATACACACACCAGGCCATATACTACATTCATCCAAATCCAATTAGAGATTTATAAACTCCAGATGGGTCACATAGCTCAAAGATTTGCTCTTAAATACTGCCTTGATTGCAGCTGTCATTACAGCTTTCATTCTTACAACTTTGCATTGCAATCAGTTTCATCATTAGATCATGTTGACTGCTTTTACTGCACTCCTTAGTTGTTTATGCTTTCAGGCAATACATTTTTTTCCTTAAAGGTCCCAAGGCCATCATAGACATTTTTTTTTACCTATTTCTGTTGAGTTTGGGCCTAATTTTTTTTTATTATTATTATTATTATTATTATTATTATTATTATTTTAATTTATGGTTGTGCATATTACTTGTAGTTACTATGCATTTTTCATAACCTTTATTAATTATTATATTAAGTATATTAAATGAGAGACTGCAATGAATAATATTTGTATTATTAAAAAAAAACATCAATATTTTTAAAATTCACAACTGGATGTAAAAATACTAAAAGGTGGTCTGGGGAAAACACACACTTAAACATATACTGTACATATTTCCCATGTTATATATCAGTGTTATTTGTCAATGACACACAATCTTCAAGAAAAATTGACAAATTGACCTAAATGCTGCCTCGTATTTTTATACTGTGTAAGCTATGAAATCTTATCGGCTGTCCTTATTGCAGTGTTACAGGTGCAGAGTTTCACCCTCATAAAGACCAACCTCTGTAAGTGGTGTGACCACTCGAGTCCTGTATGTGAAGACAACGTCTGCATGAGCAACTGCAGTCTGACCTCTTACTGTACTCTGGCTGAAGAAGTGTGTGTAGCGATATGGTAAGTCCATGGCTAAATTTGAAGTATGCATTGTGCATTAAAAATTGATTTGGATAGAATTCCGTGTTCTCGCACACTTAAATAGCTTAAAATCTCAGCAGAACTTTAATAATAGTCTTTTTAGAGGCAGCATAAATGCCTATATAACTACTATATACATTATTTAAAAACAATAAACAAAAGATGTGGTAACCACATGTCATTCGTATACAGTATTCATTTAGTACTACACTGACAAAACATATAATGTGCATCTTTTAACTACATGTCGTCATATGAACACTAACTGCACTGATTTAACTAGTTGTAAGTTTCAGTAGTCAGACTTCACTGGTTTTTCCCTTATGAAAATTAACCATGGTTTTATTATAGTAAATCTGTAGTAACTGTGTTTTTTTTTTTGTGTGTATTGACTACCATTTGTATAACTACAGTTTTACTACAAATACCATGATTAAACTATGGTTAGTGTAGCAAACGTTGTGGTTACCATGAGACTGTAACCATGGGTTTCTGGTTTTATTTGTAGTAAAACCATCGTTAATTTTCGTAAGGGTTGATTCATTAGAAAGAATCATTTGATTCACTACAAAGAACCAGCTCATTAGAGTCATTGGTTCGGGAGTCGGACTTAACTGGTTGTGTTTTGATTTTTATTCCCTAAGGAGAACCGAATTATAAGAATCATTTGTTCTGTTATCGGACATCACTGGTCACGCTTACTGTTGTGCTCTGCGCAACTGAATAAATAGTACAGGAAACTCTGTCAAGAATATTTCAGTATGGTGTTCATTAACGTAAGAATCCACATGTGAGTACCATTATCTGTATGAAATATGTTCTACAAAGTTTGCCACTAAAATGTCAGTACATTTCAGTACTGTCGCACTGAATAAGGACTTTAGGGCGCTTGGGATCTGTGGTGTAATATGGGTCACTTTTCGAGAGATTTCCTTGTAAGCCAGTTCCATCCTGCTCAGTCTATGAACAGCTTCTCGGGGGAAGCCAATCGAGGTGAACTTTGAGTGACTGCAGTAGAGGCAAGCTGTGAGTAAGAAGAGAGGCTCTTCTCTGAGAGGGGTCAAACAAAGACTTCCCTAATGCTGGATAAACAGCAAACACATTTATAACCCTCAGGAAAGTTTAGACTCTGGCATAAAGAACAAAGTGCACCTCTGAGCAGGGATTCCCTGGTTAAATTTTATTCTAGATTTCATCAGAGGAACATGAAAGGACTTTTTCCTTGAGCCTGTGTTTATCTTTCTGAAGAATTAGGTCACTTTTGGTTTTTTTCTGTCATTTTTTTCTCACAGGAAGAAGGACAATGTGAGCGTAAGTGTGCGGACACTGTGTTATAACCCTCAGGATATGCTGGAGAACATAATGCTGACAAACTACTCCTCCAAAGAGTGTTTGATGACACCTCAGCACTCTGAAGATGGCCTGCTCTTCATCTGTGGCTGTATCGGAGATCATGAGTGCAATGACAGACTTGTCTTCGAAAAAGGAGCCAATGGTGTGTTCAAATGAATACTTCAACACTGCTAAAATTTCTGTTTTTCTGCCAAAACATTTTGCTCTGCAATCCAAAACCATGGCTCTGTTCCAAAACCTAGTGAGCTTCCTAGTGTATATAGGCAGCATTTTAAGGTATCAAAAATGCATTATTAAATTAAAATGCTGCCGTGTAAAATACCTTAATTTGGCCCAAAAATCCTTTAAAGTATCAATAAAAAATAAAATTAATAATAAACATAAAAATAAATAAATAGTAGATATAATTATAAACTCAATATTTTAACCAATATTTTAATGTTATGTAGTTTTTTTGTTTATTAGAACATTGCATTGTTCATTTAGGAAAATGTTAATATCTAACTGTATTGAAATTATTTTTGAGTCAGTCCCAAAATGCCAAATTGCTACCTGAGTAGGCCATCCAAATCAACAACAAAGTGTAGGGGTGTAATGGTACACAAACATGGCAGTTCAGTACGTACCTCAGTTTTGACGTCAACTAAACATAAAATTGCTTTTTTTTATTAAACAGTGGTTTACTGAACAAATTGCTCCTTCTTTAGATAAATTCAATTATAATTAAAATTTTCCTAGGGATAAACATCTACCTCAGCTTATGCTCTGAAACTTTAGGGAGCCCTTTATAAGGTTACAATTAACAGCAGAGCTCAGCCCAAACTTAAATTTAATTACTATTTATTTTCAGGTATAATAATCAACACTCAATTTAAAAAATTGTATGCAAACATGTAAATTGCAGTTTTTAAAATAAAATAGTTGTTAAAATATATTCATTTACACAGTGGCTGTCATAACTTGTTTCATAACAGATTTATTTAAACATATGTTAAATAATTAAGACATTGCTAATAGGTAAAGTCAAATATAATGAGTATGGCTAGTCTAATATTTCGCGAAATGCTCTTCTCTAGACTTCATTTCTCTAGCGAACTAATGAGATGTGGATAACGAGGATTGGCTGAGGTAAATGAAATGCTACATGATATTTTGTTTAGAAGCTGTTTTATTTTATTTTTTCCGCGGTTGAAACACTGATGTTCATTTATGTTTATTTCGTGTTAAAACTAGTAGTAAAGAGGAAGGGATCGCGCTCCGCGCTGCAGTTTGAAGGAGTTTGCGATCTGTCGCGCCACATCAAAGAGCGTCAAAACAGTATTTATTGTTGGAATTTCCTGAAAAAATTTACATTCCTGACATAATTTGAAAGATGAGACTTTGTTTCTCATCAAAAGTAATAATATATAAAACTGGAAGTTTCCAGTGAAGTTCCATTCGTGCAGTGGTTAAAACAATGCTGTATTTGTTCGGTACACATCCATCATACCAAAAGACCCGTACCAAAATTTTTTGGTATGAATACGTGTTCCATTACACCCCTTAAAAATATATATATATAATTATAAACTCAATAGTTTAACCAATATTTTTATGTTATTATGTACCTTTTTTATTAGAACACTGCATTTTTAATTTAGGAAAATGTTAATATCCAGGCTAAGTCTATTGAAATTATTTCTGAGTCAGTCCCAAAATGCTATTTGTTGCTACCTGAGTAGGCCATCCAAATCAACCACTTAAGAAGGAACATTTCAGTAAGGATGCTCCTTTTGAGGGCAGCTGCCTTTATAGCAAGGCACTTCTCTGATGTCTGGAACAGAGCCCATGTGTGCTAATATAATAAATCCTCTTTGTTTCCCAGGATTCTCAAAGCTGAAGTCTAAAGACGTCATTCCAGTAGTAGTCATAAGCCTGGTTCCACCCCTCCTAGTAGCTGTCATTGCTACCATGGCTTTTTACCTGTACCGCACACGTCAGCCAGGCAAGAAACCCAAAGACTGGGGGCCACGACGCACCCACTACCAGTCTCTAGATCCCGCCGAGGGCCAAGTAAATGGTAGCAGTTACCGTGGCAAGCTGCCGTCCCTCAGCGATGACGTCAATTCAGAAATCTCATCGACTTGTGCCAATAACCTAAACCACAACACAGAGCAGCTGCCCATCCAGCTGGAGGCGCTGGTGGGTAAGGGGCGCTTCGCAGAGGTATGGCGGGCACGGCTCAGTCATAATGAAGGTGGGCAGTACGAAACAGTGGCTGTGAAGATCTTCCCGGCAGTGGAGTATTCTTCATGGTGTAACGAAAGAGCCATATTCTCTGACGCCAACTTAAAACATGAGAATATAGTGCAGTTCCTGACTGCTGAGGAGAGGGGCGGTACTGCTGCCGCCCCCCAGAGGCAATACTGGCTCATCATGGCTTATTATAACATGGGAAACCTTCAGGACTTTCTGGCTGGTCATATCCTCACATGGACTGAGCTGTGTTCACTGGCAGGCTCTGTGGCGAGAGGCCTGGCACACCTGCACAGTGATATAACACCCTGCGGCACACCAAAAGTGCCCATCGCCCATAGAGATCTGAAGAGCAGCAACATTGTGCTGAAGAACCACAGCGAGTGTGCGCTCTGTGATTTCGGACTGGCTCTGCGACTCGACCTCTCGCTCACCGTAGATGATTTTGCCAACAGTGGACAGGTAAGCACAATATTGGCTCTGATTCAGAATCTAGTGAGCCGCCTTGGTGTCTGCTGCCTACTTAGGGAGTTGTTTGGCATCCTAAACTAAATTGAACCTCACAGGTCACTGATTTTTGTGAAACTCTACATAGTTTTTTTGCTGCTAAGCCAATGACACAATACTCTAATATGCATATACAGTCAAACCAAAAATTATTCAGATACCAGATATAATTTTTTATATTTTTTTACTAGTGGGTGCAGGACACTATAGTTTATTTATGTAAGTGAGGATAGCAAAATAAAGTAAACTGTGACATATTATACCCAAAAAATATTCATACAGTGGACTACCAGTAAAACTTTGGACCTAAAATTTGATTTGACACTTTGACCTGACCATGTTTTGTTACATACATTTCTATCAAAGTTATCTGACATTATCAAGATGAATTTGTTCTGACACAGTTTAACTCTTGAGTTCTTGTCATATTTTATTACCATTTTCTAAACTATAGCGAATAAACTGTGATAATGTGAGAAATTTTGAAGGTGTCTGAATAAATTTTGGTTTGACTCCATTTGTGATTATCAAGATGAATTTGTTCTGACAGTTTAACTCTGAATAAATTTTGGTTTGACTATATAGAGCACACAAAAATATTAAGTAAAATAATATATTTTGGGTAAAAGAATGTATATTTTATCAATACTTTAAGATACTAAATGAAAATGACACTTTTTTTATTATTTTTTTTTTTTTATCTTTTACTTTTTTTAATGCTTTTGAAAGAAGTCTCTTATTTGACCCAAATACAGTAAAACAATAATATTATGAAATATTACAATTTAAAGAAAATATACATATTTAAAATGTAGTTTATTATTATAAATGTTACAAACATTTATAAAACTGAATTTATGTATAAAGCAACTCAAAACAACTGAATATATTTGAAAAAGAAATCTTTTGTAACATTATAAATGCCTTTATTGTCACTTTTGATCAATTTAATGCATCGTTGCTGAATAAAAGATTTCAATAGCTTCTGCCTTAGAATTTGTCCGAAATGAGGAACATTGGAAGTCGCCAAGAACACACGTATGATGCCTGCGTAGGCAGCTCTTTAGGTTTCGGAAAAGAGTCATAGACTTCAAATGTTGCGTCTGTTGTACACACAAAAAAAAATAACCATTCCAAACCGAATGATTTCTAAATGTATCATCTGAGTGGACAGAACTGCTCTGGGCACAGTGACAATTTCTTCAAGCTTTTTAAGTGCAACATAAAAGCTCTGAGATTGATTTGTTTAGGACAGATGTAATCACATGAAACCACTGATAATTCAATTTGGTGCAGTTGTCTGATTTAAATCACATGGTCTATGTCCTGTAGGTGGGGACAGCACGCTACATGGCCCCTGAAGTTCTGGAGTCCAGGGTGAATCTCGAGGACTTGGAGTCCTTTAAACAGATTGATATCTACTCCATGGCCCTGGTGCTGTGGGAAATGGTCTCTAGGTGTGACGTCATAGGAGGCAAGTAAAGCTCTCGATGGAGCTTTGCTTGAAAGTCGCTGCAGGTTAAAACATACTGTAAGAATTTAAGTATATTTGTTTTCTTTTTAACAGAGGTGAAGAGTTACGAACCCCCATTTGGCTCCAAGGTGTGTGAGCAACCCTGTGTAGACAGCATGAGAGACCTGGTGTTAAGAGACAGAGGACGACCAGATATTCCAGAGAGCTGGACAACACATCCAGTGGGTACAATTGTATTTATAAAACACATTAAAAAAATAAGGGTATACATCTTTTTTATTTTTTTTTTTATTTTGAATATGCACATTTAAATATACACTACCAGTCAAAAGTTTTTGAACAGTAAGATTTTTAATGTTTTTTAAAGAAGTTTCTTCTGCTCACCAAGCCTGCATTTATTTGATCCAATATACAGCAAAAACAGTAACATTTTGAAATATTTTTACAATATAAAATAACTGATTTGTATTTGAATATATTTTAAAATGTAATTTATTCCTGTGATTTTAAAGCTGAATTTTTAGCATCATTACTCCAGTCACATGATCCTTCAGAAATACTTCTAATATTCTGATTTACTGCTCAAAAACCATTTATTATTATGATTATTTTGAAAATTCAGTTAAATTCAATTCAAGTTTATTTGTATAGCGCTTTTCACAATACAAATCGTTGCAAAGCAGCTTTACAGGAAATTAAGTTTCTACAATATATTTATATATTGTAGAAACTTAATATATTTAACTTATGGCGAAATTTGGTAGTTCTGTATGTTGTCTGAGGGTAGGCATCATCTGAGGTCCTCTGAGGGGTTGGCATCATCTGTTCTCAGGTGTTCTGGATCCAGACTGAAGCTTGTGTAAATCCTAGTTACCACGGGATGTTAATCCCATGGCAGAAACAGAGAAACAAATAGAGACATAATTAGCGTAGCTGCTGTTCCATCCAAGCAAAAATGATTTGTTCAATCCAAGCTAAAGAACAATAATGTGTGTTTGATCAGATATAACTGCAGTACAAGATTATGAGATGCATTATGTGAATGCTTGGCTAAAGAGATGTGTCTTTAATCTAGATTTAAACAGAGAGAGTGTGTCTGAACCTCGAACGTTATCAGGAAGGCTATTCCAGAGTTTGGGAGCCAAATGTGAAAAAGCTCTACCTCCTTTAGTTGACTTTGTTATCCTAGGTACTACCAAAAGTTCAGAGTTTTGCGACCTTAGGGAGTGTGATGGATTACATTTTGGACTACCTGTAGCTTGTTTAATGAAGATGCAGGACAACCAGCTAGCAGTGCATTACAATAGTCCAGTCTAGAGGTCATGAATGCATGAGAAACAGGTAACATGTTTCGTAGCTTGGCAATGTTTCTAAGATGGAAGAATGCTGTTTTTGTAACATGGGAAATATGATTTTCAAAAGACAAGTTGCTGTCTAATATAACACCCAGATTTTTGACTGTAGAGGAAGTAACAGTACATCCGTCTAGTTGCAAATTATAATCCAAGAGATTCCGTGCACTGTTTTTTGGTCCAATAAGTAATATCTCTGTCTTATCTGAATTTAATAGGAGAAAATTATTGGTCATCCAATCTTTTACATTTTTAACACACTCTGTTAGCTTAGATAACTTAGAAGTTTCATCTGGTCTTGTTGAGATATATAGTTGAGTATCATCAGCATAACAGTGGAAACTAAACCCATATTTTCTAATAATATTACCAAGGGGCAACATGTATATTGAAAATAGCAGAGGACCTAGGACAGATCCTTGTGGTACTCCATACTTTACTGGTGATAATTTAGATGACTCCCTGTTTAAATAAACAAAGTGGTAGCGATCAGATAGGTAGGATCTAAACCATTTTAAAGCCTGCCCTTGAATACCCGTATAGTTTTGTAATCGATCTATGAGTATGTCATGATCTAGAGTGTCGAACGCAGCACTAAGATCAAGTAAAACTAGCAATGAGATGCAGCCTTGGTCTGACGCAAGAAGCAAGTCATTGTATTTTTAACAAGTGCAGTTTCTGTGCTATGGTGGGGCCTGAAACCTGACTGAAATTCTTCATAGAGATATTTTTTTTGCAAAAAGGAGCACAACTGAGCAGACACAACTTTTTCTAAAATTTTAGACATAAACGGAAGATTAGAAATGGGTCTGTAATTTGCTAGTTCATTAGGATCTAGTTGTGGTTTTTTAATAAGAGGCTAAATAACCGCCAGCTTGAATGATTTTGGGACGTTGATGATTCTGTTTATTTGTTAATCTAGCTACTGTGCCAAATAAAAACCTTGGATTGTTTTGGTTATTTTCTATGAGTTTGCGGATATGCTCTGCCCTGGCAGCTTTTAGTTGTCTATAGTTGGACAAACTGTTTTTCCATGCAATTCTAAAAACTTCCAAGTTAGTTTTTCTCCATTTGTGCTCAAGTTTACGAGTTTCTTTCTTGAGAGAATGGGTATTACTGTTGTACCATGGCGCAGTACGTTTTTCTCTAACCTTTTTCAATTTGATGGGCGCAACAGCTTCTAATGTATTAGAGAAGATAGTGCCCATGTTGCTAGTCATTTCATCTAGTTCGTGTGTATTTATGAGTACACAGAGCAGTTCAGATAAATCAGGCAGGTTATTTCTGAATCTATCTTTAGTGGTTGGAACAATAGTTCTGCCTGGACGATAACGCGGAGCCATATAGTTAATATCAGTAATACTCAGCATGCGCGATGCTAGGAAATGGTCAGTAACATCATCACTTTGAGGTACGATATCTATGTCAGTAAGATCAATTCCATGCGATATAATTAAATCTAGCGTATGATTAAAACGATGAGTGGGCCCGGTGACATTTTGCTTGACTCCAAAAGAATTTATTAGGTCAGTAAACGCAAGTCCTAACGCATCATTTGTATTATCAACGTGAATGTTAAAATCTCCGACAATTAGGGCTTTATCAACAGTAACCAATAGGTCTGAGAGGAAATCTGCAAATTCTTTTAAGAAATCTTTATTCGGCCCTGGCGGTCTATACACAGTAGCCAGAGCAAGAGATAGGAGAGATTTCTTTTGCATATCTGACAGTGTAACATTAAGCAGAAGTAATTCAAATGAGTTAAACCTGTATCCTGTTTTCTGGGTAACATTGAGAATATCACTATATATTGTTGCAACACCGCCGCCACGGCCAGTCTGATGGGGCTCATGCTTATAACAGTAGTTTGGAGTAGAAGACTCATTTAGACCAATATAATCATTTGGTTTGAGCCAGGTTTCAGTCAAGCAGAGCACATTAAAACTATTATCTGTGATCATTTCATTTACAATAACTGCTTTGGGTGCGAGTGATCTAATGTTTAGGAGCCCAAGCTTTAAAAATTGCTTTTGTTTATTTGTTTTGCATTTTTCTGGTTTAATCACAATCAGATTATTTCTAGATCCTGTATTAAATTTATATTTTGGCTTCACTGTTCGGGGAACAGTCACAGTCTTTATAGATTGGACAGCACAAGTATTGCTATCATTTAAGTGGGTACAACAAAAGTCATCATAGCAGTTATTTGAGAATTGGCTTACTAGTCAGATGGAGCGTAGAGTCCTGGAGATGTTGTCCGACAGGAGTTCTGCTCCGACTCTGCTGGGGTGCAAGCGATCAGACAACAGCTGAATAGAATCTTTTCAGGTTTCTTTGTTGAATAGAAAGTTCAGAAGAACAGCATTTATCTGAAATAGAAATCTTTTGTAACATTATAAATGTCTTTATCATCAATTTAAAGCATCCTTGCTAAATAAAAGTATTAATTTCTATAATCCCCCCACCTCAAAAAAAAAAAAAGAAAAGAAAAAAAAATTATACTGACTCCAAGCTTTTGAATGGTATATTGAATAATGTTACAAAGCTTTTTATTTCAAATAAATGCTGATCTTTGGATCTTTCTGTTCATCAAAGAATCCTGAAAAAATGTACGCCGCTGTTTTAAATGTTGATAATAATAATAATAATAAAAATCGGCATATTAGAATGATTTCTGAAAGATCATGTGACACTGAAGACTGGAGTAATGATGCTGAAAATTTAGCTTTGATCAAGGGAATAAATTACATTTTAAAACATATTCAAATAGAAAACAGTTATTTTAAATAGCAAAACTATTTTAAAGTTTTACTGTTTTTGTTGTACTTTGGATCAACTAAATACAGGCTTGGTGAGCAGAAGACTTCTTTAAAAAACATTAAAAATCTTACTGTTCAAAAACTTTTGACTGGTAGTGTATATTTACAATAGAAGGTGTCTTATTAAATATATAAATACTTAAAATTGTAAATATATATATATATTTTTTTTTTTTAAGTTTTTTTTTAAATTTATTTGTAAAAATCTTTTAACGCATTAAAAAAATCTAATTAGTTATTTGTTTCTTTAATTCCTCATATATATATAAAGATTTTATTATATACCCAATATAATGTGTTTTATAATATCTATTTTAATTATTAAATATATTAAATGTTAAAATAAATATCTTCTCAATACATTTGATGTATACCCATGTTATAATAACAATAAAATCTAATTTTGCATGTGTACACATTTATACAATTAATAATAATTGTAATATCTTAACATAACATATAATATCCTAATAAAATATATATTTTAAATGTGCACATGCATATATATTGACACTGACATACTGAAATTATGTTACTGACATTTCTGTTCATAATTTCCCATTTCTGCCTGGTCTTTTAGGGCATGCAGCTCTTGTGTGCGACTATAACAGAATGCTGGGATCATGACCCAGAGGCTCGTCTGACAGCACACTGCGTGGTGGAGCGCTTTAATACTCTGGCACAGGAAGAGCTGGAGAACTCCATCTGCACCCACGCATCCATATTGCCATCTACAGAGGACCAAAGCCCATCCCTTCCTTTCCTTCCTCCCTGCACGGACCACAGCACTGGCATCCATCCGCACGTTACATCTGACACGCAGATCTCCGTTTCCTCCAGGCAACCGAGTCAAATGTGACCTGCCTGGAAAAATCAGACTTCTTGTAATCCATATTGAATCATTATGTGGAGCTGGTCTCCGTTTTTCTTCAAATGCTAATCTAAACCGACGGACAAAAGAGGGTTTCTGTTCAAACATATCCTCGTTTACTTGTATAATGTTATAGTGAAGGATGAAAAGGCTGCTTTGTGCCATAAAGAAAAAAAAAGAAAAAAAGCTAACGCAGGTGGAGAGAAGTTAAGGGTACGTGGCAGAAAGCTGCAAAGAGCACAGTTATTACTAACATGTTTTCCCAAAAATGTTTACCACACATAATTTTCTGATTTGCAATTTTCCATTGGCCTTTCTGACTCACTCACTCATGAAATCCACGTGATCTTCCCATAAACTCAGTTTTGGGGGGACTTCAGTTTGATTAACCACAGAACCACAGGCGATACACTAGCAATATAACTGCTGTTTTTAGACATAAAAGAAGACCAGTTTCATTTCATTGCTCACACAGGGTTGTATTCCTTTCAACTAATTTTAGAATAACTTCAAAATGTGATCTGAGCCTGACATTCCTTTTGCTCCGGATGAGCTGCTTTGCACTGACCCTTTTTAACCACTGACCTGATTACTTTAATTAAATCTGGGATTATCAATGTCCTGCTTCAGAAGTTGAGGATGAGCCTGTTCATTCCAGACTTATTGATTATAATCAATTAGTTTATCCTAATTAAAAGGAAAGAAAGCAACTTTTAAGATTCCTTAGACTCACCTCTGATGGTAAACAGGATTCAATAAGCTAATGATTTGTTACATCAATGAGTGGGTCTCAAGCAAAGAGAAAAGCATGACACTGACTTGTCTAGTTTCTAAAGAGCCTGCATTTACGCTCCAATTTTTTTTTTAAGCAATCTGAGGTTCACCCAAATTCTACAGAGCTACTTTGAGGGACAGGGAAAATTCCTACCAGATTGCACACTGGAAAAAGAACTGATGGAGATAAATACTTTCTGTGCAAATGTCAACATGAACATATGGCAACCTGTTATGCTTTTTCCATTACTGGAGATGAGGCAAACAAAGATGTCATTTTGCCCATTCCTAGTGTGAACTGGCTTCACAGCTGTACAGCGATCACTTTATAAAATGTATATGCATAATGTGTATATTGACTTTTTTAAATAACATTTTTTTGGGTTACATTTTACATTATACTGTTCAAAAGTTTGGGGTCGAAAAGATTTTTTTGAAAAGGGGCTCTTATGCGCACTGAGGCCGCATTTATTTGATCAAAAAATACAGTAATATTGTGAAATATTATTACAATTCAAAGTCACTGTTTTCCGTTTTATTATATTTTAAAATGTAATTTATTCCTGTGATGGCAAAGCTGAATTTTCAGCAGCCATTACACCAGTCTTCAGTGTCACATGATCCTTCAGAAATCATTCTGATATGCTGATTTGGGTCCTTAAGAAACATTTCTTTTTAATGTCAGCTTTGAGAAGTTGTGCTGCTTAATATCTTTTGTGGAAACGTTTATACTTTATGATTCTTTGATAAATAGAAATATCAAAAGAAAATTTTTAAGAGTTTTTTTTTTTTTGTAACAAAGGAACAGTCTGTACCTGTCACTTTTGATTAATTTAATGTTTCCTTGCTGAATAAAAAAGTAACTTCTTATTAAAAAACCCTTACTGACCCCAAACGTTTGAATGGTAGTATATAAGGAAAACTGTAGTATGTTTTTCACTATTTCTAATCACTGTTTTATATAAAACCTGTTTCTGCCTTAGAATAAAATATAAAACTGGTAACTTTGATCAAGTTTAACATTTAAAATAATGCTCAAACTTCAAGATATGAAGTTGCAATCACAAGAAATAAAGTTGCATTGTAAAGTATAAAATCACAACTCTGATAAAAGTGACATTGTGAAATATATAGTCACTCACAATATACAGTTGCAAATGTGAGATATTAAGCCACACTATGTGAAATACAATTCCAACAAATAAAGTCACAATTATGAGAAATAAAGTCGCAATTACCTTTATTATTATTTTTACTCTAAGGCAGAAAAGCCGTTCCTTAGTTTTGCCTTTCTTAGGTTATTTTAAATGGTCCTTCAATGTGACAAATCAATGTTTATGAAGTACAAAACATTCCATATCATAAAGCTACATGCATAATTCTAAAAGAACGTCATTTAGGATGTCACACTATATACCAGTTATTGTTAAATATTTGCATCTATGCTTGATACCACACATACAGTCATCAAGTCAAATGAAAGAAAGATCACTAATAGTTGAAATCCTCCAATATATTAACAATTTTATTTTTTCAATCATATTTTCTGAGGCTACAGGGAGTGTATTTAAAACATCAGTGCAGTTGATGGCTCAGCAGAATGATTTGAGTGGAGAGCACAGCTGATGTACCAAACGCTTCGTGGGAATTCTGTATTTTGCTGACAGGAAAATGAAAGATGATATGTACAAAGGCTGTGGCTTCAGTCTTACTTTGTTTTAATGAGAAAACTGACGGCTGTGAGGTGGAACGGGAGGAAGACTAACACAAATAAGGCACCACAAGTTTCTCAGCACAACCAATGCCAGAGCTGAAGCAGAGATTATATGAGAGATGCAACACTTCAGCCAGCACGGTCCCTCCAACTGTTCCCCGCTGGCAAATTGAACAATGAAGTGTTTAAACACAAAATCTTGAAGAACTTTGAAACCTCAAATTTGACGTGGTTAAAAATCTTACAAAAAAAAACTCTTACTAACATGACCAGCTAATTAAAAACCTGAACCTTAAGCGAGGAATAGGTGCTATCAACACATCTGACTGCACCTAATGGAATTTGATCAAAAATGAAAATTCTGGCATCATTTACTCACTCTCATGTCATTCCAAAGCCCATATTATTTTCCGTGAAGTGCAAAAGATGGCAGAATGTCCAAGATGCTCTTTTGCAAGCAAAGTGAATTGTGAATTATACCTCAGAACTCCATAAAACACAAGTTTTATAGAGCACTTTTATGGTATGCAACCAAGTCTTCTGAAACCATATGATCGTATCAATGCCCTGCTGAAAAAAAACAGCCTGCCTTAGCTTGTCTTCCAATCTGACCACCTGAAAAGTGCCGAAGTCCCCTTTAAAACCAGGCTGGTGTTTTGGCTGACCAAGCTGAGAGACCAACTAAGACCACTAAACCAACTGGTTTTAGGTGTTTTTTTTTAGCAGGTCTGAAAAAGGCCTGAAATCTCATCTGAACAAATGATATTTAGGACTGAAATTTAAAAGCATTGCATGACTTAAGAAGACATGTAATGTAGTGTACAAGTTATATGGACTACACAGAACAACATGAGAGTGAGTAAAATAACATTTTCATTTTTGTGTAATTATCCCTTTATAAAAAACAATGTTGTCAATATCACTCGAGGTAGAATCAAAGTGGAACGTAGCAGTCCAAAGTCAATAGTTTAAACTGCATAACTTTGACAGATGAGATTGGTGTCTGTCAGAACTTTTGACAGAGCTTACTTTATCTCCAATAATACTGTCTAATCGGGGTGCATTTACACATATTATTGTGCATATAGAGAATATTATAAGGCTGGCTCTTTTCTAGGTCTAAACAGTTAAAGTGCTCAATGTAAGCATTAGAGGATAGTTCACCTAAAATGAAAATTTGTTTACATTTATTCACCCTTATGTCATTATAACCTTTGGACCCCATTGACTTTCATTGTATGAAAAAAAAAAAAAAAAAAAAAAGTTAAAAAAAAATCTGTGTTCCACAGAAGAAAGAAAGTCCTACAGATTTTAAAGGACATGAGGGTGAGTAAATAATGACAGAATTTTTGGGGGGTGAACTATCCCTTTAAAATCTCTCTGAAACTAAAGCCAATGTAATTGTTCACTGAACATCAAGCAGAAACAGAAGAGCAGGCTTGAACCCGAACACTTCCATCTGGCCCAGATTTTGTGTATAGCGCCTGCAAGCTTCATTTACCAGAGCGAGAACGAGAAAAATACAGCATAATACAAAAGCCAAGCCAACGGTTTCTTTCTCATCAACATTTCAGCTGCATCTGGCTAAGCAATAACAACTCACATCTTGCCAGTTATCAACGCAACTAGACGCCTGTCCTTTTCAACCCCACCTTCTTGAATGAGCTTCCCTAATCCTCCATTTCTTTTGATATCATATAAATCATGATAAGTCAGTACGATTTTAAAAGAATCAGAAAACTTTGACCGTACCGTGGTCAAATGCAGTACACCACAGTATGGTTAGATTAAGAAGTTCACCTCAAACACAATCCCACGTTAAGAACCGCCACACTGTACTCAGCCCTCTTTACATACGACACTCATTAAGGCAACATCAACAAACAATATCTGTGTGCGGATTGAAGAAATCATTCACTGTGTAGTTCTACAAAAATCTTACCACCGAAGGATGCAAAATATGAACATCAGAGTGCAAACCCGCAAGTCCACAAAGCGTTTTTGTTTCAGTTATGTTTCAGGAATCATACAAAGGAGAGTGTATGTCTTCATCTATGAGAGAGGGAACACCGGTCCAGAGGTTTACTGCAGCAGGAGGCTGTACAAAGCCTGGACTCAGGTCTTAAAAGGTCAGAGATCATGGGTTTTGTGGAGGGGACACTGGGGAAGAGCTATGGGCCGCCGTTTTCCCCAGTGGTTGGTAATACACCCAGCCTTCACCCTAGAAAAAGACAAAAAAAAATTAGAGAACTTAAAAAACATAATACCAAAGATTACGCAATTAAGTAGGCCAAACCAGAAATTAACATTACCATCATTCCCTCAATAAAACGCTCATAGGATTCTCGTATGTTTTATATGGCAAGATAGTCTCCACAAATAAACACGACTGTTTTGAAGCCTAAATATGATTGGTAGAAGTAAAAAGCTAATTGTAGGCTTTAAACGAACTACACCATGGTCACATGACTTCAACATCACCACCACTAAGATTCCGACAACTCTTTCAATCTTTATTTAAAATCTACTAGTTGGAAAATTTGAGTTAGAATAGTTTGCAAGAGCGTAATTATAAACACAATGAGGCTGTAAAAGCGAACTACAGAGAGTAGATGAGTTCTCCTGATCAGCGTGCTGACATTTAATGTTCCTGATGACCTCTGCAGTCCCTTTTAGCCAATTTGAAGCAAACCGCCTTTTTCAAGACACATAACTTAAAAAAAAAAAAAAAAAAAAGTCACTGATGTATTTTATGATGTAGAATAAAGTATGAAAATCTCTCAAGCTTGCATCAACTTCAGACCTTATTTCAGGCCAAAAATCCATTCGAAAATCCTACTGACTTCAGCACGATGGAACCAGAAGTGCTTATTTCTAAGTTTTAGGATTCCTTCACCTAACACTCAGCACACAGTGTTGTTTCCAAGTGAAACAGGGCATTATTTGAGACAAAATGTACCATGAAACTTCATTTTAATTGTGCAAAATGTAGCTGAGAGTGGGATGTGTTGAAAAGTACAAGAATCGGTCACATTTCAAGGACAAAAAAATAATTTTATTTATAATACCATTACCTGGAAAAACTACAAACAGTGGAAAACAAGCAATCTTTAACCAGAGGTTAACTACAATAACAGTGCATCCAAAATATCTTTTGTAATATACTATTTTAGTATATATAAATTATGATTTTAAAAATAAGATGCAGATGTGTTCTTACTTTGCGCTCAAAGTATTTGGTCCTCCATGCTGTTTGTGTCTCTGCGCGATGCCTTTCTTCTTTCCTCTGCCTTTCTTCCAGGAAGCACTTGTGTTCTGTGGCTTTATCCATATCTCTTTCCTTGAGAGACTCAGTCACATGCTGCCACAGTCGCCTGCAGGGAGAAGAGTCACGGATTAAAGACGGAGCCTTCGCACCAAATCAACACGCTTTCAATAAACGCTTCTGAATCCACAGACAAGAAGACAGCTATGGTGAAATTATGATTATCACTTACAGGAATAGTTCATCCAAAAAAAATGTTACATTTCCTCACCCTCATGTTGTTCCAAACCCATATAACTTACTTTCTCAGTCCTTCACAATATAATTGTTTTAACTATTCCTTTAAATCACTTGTTTTGCTGTTCAGCTTGCTCGTTTAAAAGACATCACATTGACACTATATAGTTCAATCGTGTGGCTTGAATATAACAGTAAACTGATTGGCTGGTGTTACCTGGACTCGTAGGGTCCTTGCAGCTCATTGGGGCGTACTCGTTTTCTGGTGACAGGGAGTTTGGTAACATCTAGGACACGTGTCTCCCCGCTGGTGTAGGCAAACTCCAGCATGCCGTTCCACTCGCCCTGCACACGGCACACCACCGAGTTTGTGGGGTTGTGTTTGACCTCCGCGTTCACTCTGAGGAACAACAAATGCATGCTGCTGATTCTAAGTCCCCATCCTACTTTTGGATATTCAAGTGATCCTGCCACTTATAGAACTCCACAGCGGTCCAAAAAGACCATTTAATGATACTAAAGCTGGCGTCTAGATACTTTTTCAGCCAGTTTCATTTGTCACCTTCATTTGTATAGAACCCCTGATCATTTCAGTCTGATCTTTGCTGGATTGTTTTGTGAACCTGTCACAATGTAATAGAGCAGTGCAAATTATTCTGGACCCATAGCAAACCCACACTGAAGTCTTTAAGGCAAAGCACCAAAAAAATAACCAGTTTTATTCTAGGGGTCAGAAAGAAGGTGGAAATTTATTAATGATGAATAAAGTCTGCCTTACATTTTTCTTATTGAATATAGTGTTCGCTCACTTTTCTGGACTATAATCTGGACATACAAAATACAGTTGAAAAGTTAACTAAGATAAAATTTTTTATGTTTATGTAAGAAGTCTCTTATGCTCACCAAGACTGCATTTATTTAATCCAAAATACAGTAAAAAAATATTATATTGTGAAATATTGTGACAATTTAAAATAATGTTTCCTACTTGAATATATTTTAAAATGTAATTTAATATTGTGATGGCAAAGCTGAATTTTTAGCAGCCATTACTCCAGTATTCAGTGTCACATGATTCATCAGAAATCATTCTAATATGCTGATTTGGTGTCTAAGAAACATTTCTTATTATTACTGTTGAAAATAGTTGTGTTGCTTAATATTATTGTGGAAACCAAGATAAATATTTTTAGGATTTATTTTAAGCTGACTTCTTCTGTAACATTTTAAATGTCTTTACAGTCACTTTTGATTAATTTAATGCATCCTTTTAATGGTAGTGTATACTAATTAACAGTTCTTCAGGACTGCTGTATAAATTTACATTGAAAACACTATACTGTTTCACAGAGATGGAAAATGGAGTCATGTAATGTGATCCAGTGGGATCCTGACCTGTGCAGCTTGCCCCCATAGAAAGGCTTTGTCTGGAAGGTGATGACTGCAGAGTAGCCTGTCTTGGCGCAGTTGACATTGACCTTTCCTCCCAGTTCCACCCAGGGCACAGTGAGGATAGAGCGGGCGTAAGCAGAGGGCAGACTAAAGGTGTATTCCTCACCGTGCTCCAATAGGTGTAGATTACCTGCGAGCACAGGAATTAACATTTCTAATGATCAACAACGGAAATGTTCATGCGAAAGTGAGTGCGAGGTAGGCAAAACTCACCTTCTCCGATCATAGAGACGCCAATGGACATGCCCATGAACTTGCTCTTGGTCCATACGTGCGTGTTGACGCACATCTGTCTCTCCTGGCATTCTGCATAGAAGCCTGATACAGGTGGATGATGGGAAACCTGCTCAGCCACAAAGCGGACATTGTAGCAGTCTGATGCACACAAGGTCCCTTCTTTTGGGACTGCTGACGGAGGCGTTGTCGCTTTGGGTACTTTCCAAGAGCAGTGGAAGGTCTCTCCAATGATTGGGTTGTAGGGCTTCTTGGCAATGGCACCTTTGCGACCTTCATGGAAGGAAGTGAGGTAATACTCCACGAATCGGACCATGCGATCCATCGGGCTGGAGCCATCGGTGATGGCCACGAAAAGGTCCGGATGGGACATGAAGTCTGCATACATTTCCAACAGGGAGCGCTTCTCCAGAATGAAGGTAGGCAGGACCACCTATAAGCCCATTTGAAACACTGCATTATTTCATAATGAACAAAATAAACAAATGACTAAATCAATAAATCAAAGATTATTGGGAGTATGTTTCACAGGAAAACACTATTTCAATATTTCTACTATTTTATTTTCAATCCGTTACTTGCCATTTCTTGGTCATTATTTGTGAAATGTAGCAGCAATTTCTAAGTAAATTTCTAAGTGTTTTTTAGTTTTTTTTTAAGTGTATAACAGATTCACTTCAAAGTGGTATGATTGAAAAGTTTATCTGAGGTTTGAGAAAGACACAAGATGAAATGAGAGCCATTAATGAGATGGAGCTGATATACCCTGGTGAGGTCCATGCCCAGTTTGAGTTGAGAGAGGAGGTGCAGAATGACGCTGCGCTCCTCTTCGACAGCACCCAGATCCTCCTCCTCGGCCGGAGTTGAATCATCTACCTCCTGTGTGGCATCAATCTCCTCCTGCTCCTGAAACCCACACCAAACTCCATGATTACATCTTACTCAACCAGTTAAATACTATAATCACAAGGAAAGAACTAGCCTTTTTTTTTTTTAAGAGCTCTCAAAGTCTCTGTATGATTTCTATACGTTTTGACAAATGACCTTTCAATAACTTTTCAATAATTACAGGCTACTTTTTTGTTAGTTTGTTTTACATTTTATAGAGGTAGAGGATTAATTATCTAATGAAAAAAGCCCATAAAGAAATATTAAAAATCATGTCTGTTGATTGAAATAAAAAATTAAATTAAATAAAAATATTATTTGATAAACTAATAAAGAAAGGTAGCCTTAGCAAGCAACTGAAATAAAAAAAATGAGTTGTTCTAAAAGTATTTAAACTGGAATAATAATAAATGAAAAGGGTGTCATTTTTTTTTTGGAAAACTGTATTAAATTTTTTTTTTACCAAAACACATAAGAAAATCACTAAAATGCTAAATACAATTAAAATTAAACCGTAAATACAATACAATAAAAGCTAATTTAGCAATTTTTTATTAACCTCTTTGCTAAAATTCCAAACAGTGACACTCATCACATACTGATAGGGGGCGATTTTAATCTGGTGCAAGACACAAATCTTGATAGGTCATCATCTAAGCAAATCAGTTTATCGAACTCTGCCAAAGTAGTGCTTAACTGCTCATCTCATTTAGGTATTTCAGACCACTGGAGGTTTAAAAACCCCCACAGTAAACTCTTTTCCTTTTTTTCTCCCCCACAACAAAGTTTCTCAAATTAACTTCTTTTTGATTGATAATAAATTGTTGCATCTGGTTACTGCTAGTAGTTATCACCCAATAGTTATTTCAGATCATGCTCCTACATCACTTGATATTAATTTCTCATTTACTACTACCTCTCCATCTCTATGGAAATTTAGTTCTCATTTATTAGCGGATCAGGAGTTTAAGAATTTTGTTGCCACACAAATAAGTAATTACGTTGAATTTAATGATACCTCTGAAGTTAATAGTGAATTTTTATGGGAAGCGCTTTTATTCGAGGTCAGATTATTTCTTTCACTTCGCACCTGTGTAAGGCTGATAGGGCTAAGAGGCAGGAAATTTTAGACAAACTCTTTAAACTTGATGAAACATACGCTGTCTCTCCCTCCCAGACCCTTTACAAAAAAACGACTTGTATTGCAATCAGAATATGACTGTCTGAAGACGCATGATGTAGAGAGACAACTACGACAAATCAAGCAACGTTTTTTCGAACATGGCGATAAGGCAGGTACACTCTTAGCCCATCAGGCTCGTGCAGTCTGTGTCTCTAGTCTAATTCCAAGAATTACTTCCCCTAGTGGTAATCTTACTACAGATCCAGCTGAAATCAACAAAGTTTTTTTAGATTTCTACATTAACTTTTATACATCGGAGTACACTTCAGGTTTAGCAAATACCCCAACCCCTTAAACTCATTAAATTACCCTAGAATTGATGAAGACATGGCGAAAGAACTAGGCAGCCCCATTTCCCCTCATGAGGTTCAAGAAGCTATTGTCAATGCAAAATGGGAAATCCCCAGACCCTGATGGGTTTACGGTTGAATTTTATAAGGCATATTCTAATTTACTAATCCCAATCTTGGTGAGGATGTATAATGATTCTTTTCAAAAAGGGCAATTGCTGGCGACTTTATATTCTGCACCCATATCCTTGCTTTTGAAAAAAGACAGGGACCCCACATCCTGCGGTAACTATCGACCAATTTCTCTGCTAAACGTAGATTGTAAGATTCTAGCCAAAGTTCTCTCTCTTTGTCTCCAAGATGTTATGCCATGCATAATTTCTTAAGATCAAACTAGATTCACATCGGGGAGGCATTCTTTTTTTAATACTAGAAGATTAGTCAACATTATTTTTTCTCCTTCATCCACCACTCCTGAAGTTATAGTTTCATTGGATGCAGAGAAAGCGTTTGATAGGGTGGAGTGGGAATACCTGTTCTTTGCTTTATGTAAATTCGGATTTGACTCTATGCTTTCCCATCTGCCTCAGTGCATACCAATGGTGATCGTTCGCCACCCTTTTTGCTCCAAAGGGGGACGCGCCAAGGGTGTCCACTCTCGCCCCTGTTATTTAATATAGCTATTGAACCTTTGGCCATCTGGCTTCATAGCCATGATGCATTTAAAGGCATTGTCCGCCATGATCAGGTCCATAAACTTTCCCTTTATGCAGATGATTTGTTATTATATATCTCCGACCCTTTAATTTCTCTCCCTCCAATACTAGGCATTCTAGAGCAGTTTGGCCGCCTCTCAGGGTACAAGTTAAATTTTCAAAAAAGCGAGTTATTTTTTATAAATCAGTTGGCCAAATCTCTTCCTCTTTCTTCATTCCCCTTTAAGTTAGCCTTGGATGGGTTTAAATATTTGGGCATATTTATAACCAACTCGTTTAAAGACTTGTTTTTTAAGAATTTTATACCACTTTTGGACAAATGTAAATTAGATTTTGCTCAATGGAGCTCCCTCTCCTTATCCTCAATAGGTCGCGTGAATCTTATTAAAATGATTATCCTGCCACAGTTCTTGTATCTTTTTCAACATGTCCCATTCTGTATCAATAAATCCTTTTTTACTAATCTAGACCAGCAATTGAATGGGTTCCTTTGGAGTAACAAGTCAGCTCGTATCAGAAAATCAGTTCTCCAGCTTCCCAAATCTGAAGGGGGTTTAGCACTTCCAAACTTTCGATATTACTTCTGGGTGTGTAATATTACTAAATTACTTTATTGGGTTGGCCTTAGGTGTTGTGTCTCTAGTCCGCCCTGGTTAGACATAGAGATATCTTCTCATTCCTTACTTTCTTATATTTGTTCACAGCTTCCTCTTGAAGTACACAAAATTTCGAGCAATCCAGTAGTTATCAATACAATTAAGATTTGGCAAGATTCGATATTTGGGCAAGTAAGGGTCTTTGTACTTTGAACGACTTGTATGAAAAAGAAATATTCTCTTCTTTCTCTTCGTTATCAGTTAAATTCAATCTTCCTAATAGCCATCTTTTTCGTTTTTTTCAAGTGAGGCACTTTATTCAAAAGTTATTTTCCCATTTTCCCAATCGGCCCCCTGAATCAGAACTTGATTCAATTCTCACCCTTGACCCTGGTCAAGTACAGCTGATATCCACCATTTATTGTAAAATAATCTCCTTAACCTCATCTCCAGTTGACTCTCTTAAACTCTTAAAAATCTGGGAGCAGGACTTGGGCATTGATATATCTGAAGACCAGTGGAAGAACATTCTTGGTTTAATTCATTCTTTGTCTATTTGTGCTAGACATGCTCTAATACAATGTAAAGTGCTTCACAGAGCAGAAGTGATGCATGCAACAGATGCAAACAATCTCCAGCTGATAATATTCATATGTTCTGGTCTTGCCCGAGGCTAATGGACTACTGGTCAGACATTTTTAGAACACTTTCGCAGGCCCTTAACACCAACATTTCCCCTAATCCATTGGCTGTTCTGTTCGGCCTTCTTCCAGATTCAGTTGCATCATCCACAGTGCACTACGTCATTGCCTTTACCACTTTATTAGCTAGGCGTGCCATCCTCCTTAAATGGAAACATGCCCATCACATGAGGATTGGATGCGAGAGGTACTGCAATGCATCCACCTTGAAAAAAAATCACACTCTTCCAAAGGATCATTGAGATCCTTTTACAAAATATGGAGCCCTATACTGGGTAGTATCGAGAACGCAACTGTAACATCAGGGCCTTCTCATTAGATTCTTAGTAGGGGACCATTTGACAAGACCCTTTTTTTTTTTGTGGCCTTTGGCAGGGGTTGTGGGTGGTGATTTTGTTGTTGTTTATTTGTTTTGTTTCTTATTTTTCCTCTTATCAGACACCCTGTTTCATTTTGTAACTGAGGTAATACATTTTATATGTCTGCGAAATTTAATAAAAAAGCTAATTTAAGCTAATGGCTGATTAAACATGTTAGAGCTTAGAAAATTATATTTACTACAGAAAATATACATAATTTAAGGTTTTAATGACTTCTATAACTTTCCAGGCCTGGAAATCATCATTTTAAAATTTCAAGGTTTTACTAGGTGCACCATGAACCTTTTCTCTGTGATATTCTGTATCCTAGATATGGCTTGAGTCTTTTCTTCAGTGTAAGTCTCTGATCTCTTTCCTATTTTACCACGAAATTTGTAAATATGATCAATAAGTAACAGCACATCTATTTCAAAAGGCTGCACAATTTGAGGCATCATTTGTACGTGGGGAACAAGTTACAGTATGTTTTTGTTTGTTTAAAACTCAAACCCTAAGTATGAGTAACAGTAACAGTGCTGTTTGCCTCAGCAAACACCACTAATGACATCTGCCAAAGACAGCTTTACATAATGTAGAATATTTATATATTTTTCTGTATATGACTGTTTTTGAAATGTAAATCTATCTGTTATTCTGCCTGAAATGATGGATGATACATTTATGTGAAGCAAAATATTATTCAAGAATATTCAGGAGAAAAAACATACAGCATAGTAAACATTTAACACTGCAGACAAGTTTACTTAGGTTAATAGGGAGCCCTGTCTACAGTCTGATATTCAGGAAGGCTCAGGTGTTTGTTTACTTTAAGGTAACTGAAGCAAAGGATTACTCTTGAGATTCAAAGTCTGAGAGTCTTTTCCAAAACAACAATGTCAGTTGTCAATAATTATCACCAGCATCTGTTATGAATACAACGGTCAATGATTGCATTGCTGTGTTAACATACAAAGGCCTCAAAATATATTTGGATACTTTAGACACTCAAAATGCATGAATGTCATTCATCTTATAACAAAATATTAAACCATTTTTATTGTTTTTGTTTTTTTTAAGTTAAAAACAAATAAAGCACACTTTTTAAGCCAAATATTTCACAAAAGCAGGTATTAAAATGATTAAAAATAGATCTTCTATTCAAAATGAAGACAAAGCACTCACATACTTTTTGGAAAATGGTTAAAGCTAGAGCATGTAATTCAGTGTTAAAACACTAATATATACATTATCATTCAAAAGTTTGGAGTCTGTAAGATTTTTGTAAAGTTTTTGAAAAAAGTCTCTTATGCTCACCAAGGCTACATTTATCTGATCAGAAAATACAGTAAAAACAGTAATACTGTGAAATATTATTACAATTTAAAATAACTGTTTCCCATTTCAAAATATTTCAAAATGTAATTCTGAAATATATTCATAATGAATAAATGTAATTAATTCATAATGTTTTTTTTCCTGTGATGGCAAAGCTGAATTTTCAGCACTCATTACTCTAGTCTTTTAATCATTATAATATGCTGATTTGCAGCACAAGAAACATTTCTCCTTATTAGTCAGGTCAATTATTATCCTTAATGTTGAAAAAAAGTTGTGTTGCTTAATATTTTTGTTGACATTTTTCAGGATTTTTTTTTTTAAATAAATGTTTTTGGTAATAATGTAAAAGTCTTTACTGTCACTTTTGTAGGTTGATCTCCATGAAAAGTGCAAACACAAGTGTAAACATTGTGTCTCTGTGGTGCTATAAAATAGCTTGTTTGCTTAAGCATCCCGACCAGCCCGACATACTGTAACAGCACCTATATTCAACCAATGGTGCGAGATCAGAGAAAGAATTTTTTGTGGCCTGAGCAATGGCAGACAAGCTTTAAGGCACTGAACTACACCTGTGATTACGCTGCTAAAACACTTGTTTGAACTTGAAAAGAACTGACTTGGAACCAGATGTTTAGAATATACTTTAACCACAAAAATCACTAGTGCTGTTAGTTCTGAGAAAAGCATCATTTGTTTGCAGATGCCATGTGATTTGATATTTTATCTAATGCAACAAAAATGATACATATTTAAGGGAGACTTAAGTATTCAAATACTCTGAGACCTTTAGTCATTAGAAATATAATTAAAATAAAATATGTCTAATCTAAGACAAGCTCACATCCTCAGAAATCAATTTTCCTATTTTATTTGAACAACCACTTTAGAGATCAAGACCCATACTTTTTGACCAATGACTTTTCAATAAGGACTTTTAAACTCAGATTTGTTTGTTCTTCATGAATTGTTTCCAAAATCATTCAGACAGATTTGTAAAATAATTGACTGATAACACAGTTAGCAAGAATGATTAAAAAAAAAAAAATAATAAAAAAAAGTTTAGATAAAGCAAATCTTACCCCAGCGATATCAAAGGAGTCCATTTCTAAAGGTTCCAGAACGGTTCCCTCTGTTTTGCCATCATCTTTGGTGATGCTGGGTAGCGTACCTCCATTCTTCAGGATGTCTGGAAGTTTTGGCTCCAGCCACTCGAGTGCAGGGCCTACAGGGCACACAAAACCTGGCTCAGAGGTGCTCATATCACCGGCCCACCAGCACGATGCCCACAAGCCAACAGCAGCTTCTAACGCCACAGGAATTCTGGGTGTTTAGCGCTCTGACAACTGACACAGAGCTCTGAGTGGAAACCTGAGCCCAGGGTCTCACCGTCTGCACGGAGCCCTGCCCATTGTTGACTTGTTTGCTTATTGGCACGGAGACTAATCTGGTGGTTTTTGCTTTGTTCCAGTCATTAGGAAGTTCAGAAAGTTCACAAGGTGGCTCACTACTTTTTACAGTTGAAATGTAGGTGATCCTGGAACTGCGGGATGTTTACATCTTGTTTCTCTCCAGTCAGAGAGTTATAAAATATGTATGCTTCATGACTGGGTTTCACTGAAGTCTTGTCAAATAGAAGGCTTCAGTTTTGCAAAACTCCAAGGGTTTTTGGGCCAGAGGAGTCCCCAAACATGCAAATCAGACAGGAAACAACTTCATCCAAGAATTGACAACAGTATGGTAACACAATTTGGTAAGTCTGTCATCCGCCGCACTTGAGTGACGCTAGCAGAGCTCTGGTTACCTGCAGAAGCCTATCAGTGGTGGATACAGTTCCTCATTAATTATAAAACAATATTCCACTCCCTGAGCAGGGCTCTAGGTCATAAATTCTACAGGCACAAACATGACCTGAGATTATTAGATTTGCGACCACAAACGCTTGTGGGTTTTCTATAATATGAAATGGAAAATTTAACTACAGTTTTGCTGTTCAGCTATTGGTTATCTTGGTACACCCAGACACTGTGACGTGAGTAGAAAGACTTGTGGCGTTGTGTATTTTGATCGTATTGCATTGACATGGATTACACATAAGGATCAGTGAGTCGCAGTGAATATGTGATTTAACGGTATTCAATAACTGTCTGATGGCGGATTTGGAGAAAGAGAGTATGTGTGGTTCTCTAAAAGAGTCTACATTATTAATTTTTGGATTGCATTTCGGCAGCCAATAGTTGAGTGTTACACAAATTATACACTATGATGGTATTCAACAAAAAGGAAGACCGTACTTACATTTTTAAGATAAATCATGACATGCCTTTTGTACTTCTAATTATTTAATTAATCAATCAGTGAATATTTATGTGCTGTGTCTGACTGGCCGATAAAAGTGGGTAAAATCTACCAACAGCACTGCAAAATGAAACTGCACATTTTCTGTACATTTTTTTGTTAGTAATAAATTGAGCTATATCAGCATTATATCAGCTACCCTGCTCTCTAGACAGCAATATCAGCCAATAAAAAAGCCCACATCACACCCATCACGTTTACACATCAACAATGGTTATTTGGTAACTTGGCAAAATCTAGTCATTGAAAGGCAAATACAGAGGTTGGATAGATAGAGTGATATATACAGTAATATTATTCCTAAATGCCAAAAACTAGCGATAAGAGTAAATATGCATAAGTGTGCTAAACCTTGTGCTGTTTCTGACTGTATGCAGCACTAGCAGCTCTGCATATCCTCCCAATAACCTAATATTAAAAACAAGCGCCCGCAGTCATTTCACAGTGTAATTTGGGCTTTAGAAAGGTATTTGTTATTGAAGGATGAGAGAGTTGCACTATAATATAAAAGTCCTGCATCGTGTGAGTAAAGGCTTGGTCACATTTACCATTGCTCAGCAACATTTTGCGTCATTTCAGTAGGAATCACATGATTAGGAGTTTTGCATGGGGGCAAAAAAGTTCCCCATGTGAGCATTTCGCTCACATTCAGTTTGGTCAAGAGAATTTTCTGTCGACCAACAGAAAGCTGCTTGACTTGAAAGTGATTTCTGTGTGAGCGGTTCTAATGCATCACTACCTTTTTTCTAATTATTTTATTTTACTGAAATTTCACTAATGTAACTGCGCCTTCAATGCACTAAAGCACTGCATCTCATTTCAAATGTGAAGATCATGTCATAAAGTCTTAAAGGCACAGCAAAAAAGAGCCCATTTAATTCTAAAGGTCAAGGAGAGGTTGGAAAAGGGTCAGGTAAAGCTAAATTATAACTAACCTAACCTAAGCAGACCTTAATGTTTAAAAAATATATAAAATAAGATATATAAAACATGGCCCCTCAAAAAAAAAATGTTGCCAATTTTGTGCTAAAAGCAGAGAGGAATACAAGAGGAGACTCATGCTGTATGAGACACAGGAGCAGCACCAATCAATAATTTGGAAGTTGTGCTGTGATGGAAGTTGTGCTCATAAATAATCCTCTTACTGTCTTTTACCGGAAGAGAAATGCTTGCACTTAACATCTAAGCACTGCAGCAGCATAAGATAAAGTATAAAGTAAAGTCAGGTTTAATATTAGAAGAGCCAGACAGAGGAAAATCTGCCAGATGCCATTATGAACCTCATTTCACATTTTTTAAACATTTTAAAAAATATATTTTTTCATTTTCTATTATCCTTTATACACTGGGCATGTACACAAGTAAGGCACATGTGACATAAAAATGAAGAGATGTAAACATATCTACTGTTACAGTCAACATAATGAAGAAAACCACAAGGATCAACACAGATAAAAATAAAAAAAAAAACACTCACCACTGAGAGGAACTTTCTGCCGAGCCACTTGTTGGAGCTGCAGGATATGCAGGCAGTCGCTGAGGCAGGTCATGGTAGCCAAAGAAGTAGCTTTTAGCAGCAGCAAGTCTTGGTCCAAGGGAGAGGGACCCTGGGAGGAGGGCAGACCCTCAATCCTTTGGATCAGGTCCCTGTGCTGGCCCTGCGCCTGGCTCATCATCTGGAGGAGAAGTATTTGCTGGTTAATGAACATCCTACACCTCAAAAGTTCAAATCAGATGCTTATGAAGTTACAAAGAGACTGTGCAACTGGGCCTCTGAAAGCATCACTCAGTCTCACCTCTCTGGCTTCCAGCAAGTGATCAGGCAGCAGCGACTTCCTGCTGGAGTACAGAGATGAGCCGCGCTGCAGTTGGGACAGGCCCAACAGGGCGTTTGAGTTCTGGTTGATCCTGTGTTGAGATCCTGGAGAGCTGCCACTGCCTTGAGACGCCATGGAGAGACTGCGAGTCTGGAGCGGTGGGTTTGTCTGTGGGATTATGGATGATTGCTGAAAGAATTAGATCACCCAGAAATTACAATTTTATCATCACTTACATTATTTCACTCCAAATCTGTATTTTCAAGGAACACTAAAGCAGAGATTTAAAAAAAAAAAAAATGCTAAAAAGCTGGTGATGATTTTGACAGCAAACTGATTATCTTTCCCTGAGCTGCATCTCATTCAGTCACATACAGTAAAGTCAAATATGCAGTGCAAAGTCACATCATAGCAGTTTGTTTGTTTGATTTTTAACACCATTACAGTTTCTTTGGCTATCATCATGGCATTGGTTCTCGAAAGAAAGTTGGTAAAAATGTATCAGTTTGAATGATATGATGGTTAAAATGATGACAGAATTTTACATTACATTTACATTTATTCATTTGGCAGACGATTTATGACGACAAAGCGACTTACAATTGAGGAATACATCACGCAATTTACCATAAGTTGGCAATAAACACGAGAAGTGCCCATTATACAAGGTTTCAGTCATCGTTCAAATAGCAAAAGCTAGGACAGGAAGGGAAAATGATAAAAGAGAACAGAAAAAGTGAAGGCATAGATTTTTTTTTTTTTTTTTTAATGAGGGGGCACAGTTAGATGCTCACGTATGAGATGAGTTTTCAGTTGTTTCTCGAAGATTGTGAGGGATCTGGCTGAATTTTAAACTCTGAATTAACTATTTCTGCAGCACTGTAATTGAACATATTGTCTGTCTGTTCCTGTAACTTAGTAAGTCACTGATCAGTACGGTGGTGTTAACAATATTACAGGTGTCTGGATGTAAGTCTCACTTTGCCCATCGCCTCCGTGTGGTGCTGCGCACAGATCTGCAGTCGGCTGACCCAGTGCTGTCGCTCCTTTGCATCTGAGGCTGAAGTTACACAAACAGGTTATAATTTTTTTTTTTTTTTTAAATATAAATTATAATATTGGGATAGTATTATTTCAGATCAGACAGATACATGTTAGTATAAGCTGAATTTTTACACACACAAAAAAAAAAAAAATAACTTGCGGTATGGTTAAGAGAGCAGAATATAAATATAAAGAAGTGAAACCATCTAGCAAAAAAGAAAGGTTGAAAGAGATCATGTGACAACCTCTAAGTTTGTATTGCTCTCCGCTGATGGCATTGACAGTGAAGGTGTGTGAATCCTCATCGCTGGGGGAAATCACTGCACCGGCTAATGGCAGCGAACCCCTGGGCTTCTGGTTTCTGGACTGCTCATTCACAAAATATTCCAGCAGCCCTGCCTCATTGTTGAGCACAAAATATCTATAATTGAAACATAACAGTTTAGGAGTTTATTAAATATTGCATTTTACCTGCAGAATTCTAAAGATTCCACACCACAACAATACACTTTCCATTTGGGCCTGTTCATATCAAACAGATACTTTAGACTCACCGATACTGCCATCCAGTCACAAGATTGGTGTACTTCATCAAATACCCATCCACCTTTTCCATCAGATCACTTCAGTTTATAAAAAGAAAACATGTTGTTAAACAACTAGTGTGTGCAAGATATTCATATTATCTAAAAGATCACACCACATCAACTCTAAATTGTATAATATACACAAAGACCATTCACAGGATGCTGGGATATCCATTTTTTCATAGTCAGTCGTGTATATATTAAAGTAAAAGGAGACTGAGGCTGTCATTCTGACTAACATTTCATTTTGTGATGCATGGAAGAAAGAAAATCATTCGGGTTGGAAGGACATGATAACAGGAATAATATCAGTGTCATGTAACGTTATTTAAGTCCAGTTTACTCCGGAAATGGAATATTGTACAAGCTCCTCTCGTACTAGAAAAGTAGAATTTACTATTTGATATCGAAGAGTTAACCTGGCTCATAAGTAAACAGTGTTTGTTTGTAAAGGAGCTGTTTGTGTGAAGTACCTGTACTGCCAGGATTTGGAGCCCGTCCTACAGGAGCCCTGTGAGCCGCCGTGGTGCTCCAGCACGGCTTCAGTCTGCATGATCGGATCCTTCCTGGGATCTACCACACAGCTATCACTTCACCTGCCGCGCTAAACACCGACCAGACGATTTCATACGGCGGACCTCAAGGTAAAATGACTGGTTTCGGCCGCTGCTTCGATCATCGCACTAGTTTAATGCTCTGAATGACAGAACCTCTGGCATGTTTATGTCTCACGCGGCCATGACAGAGCGTGAAGTCATTCGCGACCCGCATCACGTGATAGGAGGAGGTCTAAAACACTTCAATTAATCCGCACAAACGGGATGGTTTGGTTATACTTACTTTATTCGTAGAATATTGATTATATCAGTATAGATCACTAGAATTAATTTCTTTAGTGTTTAGTGTTATTTTACATCCGAACCGCCACATAACCCACCTTTCAAATTAAAAGTCCTGGGTGGAGACCGGCGCGCGCTAGACCAGCTCTCATTCTGATTGGCCAGGATGTATGATACCACCCTCGTGACGTTCAAAGTCAAATTATGAAGAATATATCGATTACAAATAAAAAAATATTGAAAACTTAACATTTCTTATTGTCAGCAAAGCTAAAACAAGTACTTCGTATTTTTTAAATAGATAAGTCGTTTCTTTTACGTTGTGAAGAATATATACAGTAACAAATTCTGCATTTTTTTTAACACAAGTAAAATCATAATTATTTCAATGTATTGGATTTTACCACTTTCAAACACTGACTTAAAAGGTAAAGTAAAAAACATTTCTTGGTCATAATTCATTTTATTGGGAAAATAAACACAACTGTTAACAATGCAAATTATGTCTCAACAGGAGGACTGTTAAGATCTCTTTTAATAGTGTATCATTAAAACAGAGCACTAATGTGCCATATACAATACAAAACATGGGGAAAAATCAAATAATGAGAGATAATGTGGTAGATTTTTAATTCTGCATAGACTTGTCTTTGGTCTTACAACAGTCTCTTGGCTTGGCATTTTCAATTTCTGTTTATCCTCATACTGGCTGTAGGTTGTTATTCTCTTCTTATAGTCATTTATAAGCATTTTTTTACTTGTTGTAGAATCCAATTTTTATCAGAGAATAGTTTGTCTGATCTCACTCATTATTATTACTATATTTTCCAACCAAAACATTCAAAAATGATTTATTAAATTAATAAGTAGATAAAGTAAGTAAAATAAAGAAAACAGCATATCTAATGAAATGTTTGGTCAAAGCAGTACAAGTCAAAGCATAGTTTACATCTAAACATTGGGACATGTTCAAAAAAAAAAAAAAAAACAAGAACAACATTTCTTCTGATAAATTCACAACTTCATTAGAATGTAGAATACGCTGTAATTTTTCAATATAATCTTAACTGAAATAGTGCAAGACTTGCTTACTGAGGTCATGAGGATTTAACATGAGAAATTCAAATAAGCATTGTGAAATTACAAACTGAGTTACAATTTATAACAGAAATACTATTTATTGTATATGTATGTGTGTGCATATATATATATATATATATATATATATATATATATATATCACAGTCCTTTGTGACAAATGAATTGTAAATAACAGAAAAAGCATAATTAAATAAAGTAATATGTTTGTAAATGTTCCAGTGCTACTAAGTCCCAATGCTCGCAGTGATGATTACAATTTTCAAGAAAATGGTCTCCTATATGAGCAAAACACAAAAGCTTGCTTTCAATCTAAAAAAAATCATGTTCAGACATACTGTTAAAACTATATGCTCATGCTGTCCTTGAGTGAATACCATGAAAGGAAAGGCATTTCAGTTGAGGTTTGATTGAGAGTACAAAACTCCTTCAGTTACATTATAATGAGCCGCTAAAACTGTAAGACTCATTCAGTCCAACATTTCAGAATATAAACTACAACTCTACATACATACAGTAAATATGAATCCATACCATAATCACACCATATTTTAGAGTTTCACTATGAAATCTGGAATATCATTTGCTCCATATTTCACACAATTAATCTCTTCATCAAACAGTACACTTAAAAAGCAAAATAAAATTCTTAACACATCAGCAATCAGTACTACAATAGAAACATATTTACACAACATTCCATATGCAAAGGCTCTAAAATAGTGTTGTATTTAAAGCTGCCATGTTTGTCTCTCAGCAACTAATACTGTGTCCTAAAATGAAATTACCTAACAAAAAGAAGTCAAATATTATAATACTGAAAAGTTTTGAATGGCAAAGTGTTCAAATCTTAAGAACTATGTCATCTTGAAACTAAATACACTAATTCAGAGCAGCATCCACAAAAGTTCCTCATTAAATATTAGAAGATAAAAAAAATACCAGATAATCACATAACAGATACCTTCACTAGTCCTCTAACACCTAAACAGTAACAAGCTAGTCTTTAAACTATCACATATACAGTGCAACTCCTCGTTACTTGTTCCCAATTTCATTTTTAAAATAATGGCTGCATTTTGAATGCATTAACAAAGCAAGTAACAATGTGACCGCAGTATGAAAATAATCAACGCCTGCTTTCATGTACATGTACAGTTACACAGCCCACAGTTTAAAAAGTAAAAGTTTTTTAATGAAATATATCTGTGCTAGATAGTCTATTAAAAAAAAAAAAAAAAAAAAGAGGGTCGGTTAAAAGAGCCCTACTAATGGCACCTTGCTACTGTAGTGAATTGACACCATGACAAATTTTATATTAGCATTATAAAAAATAAAAAATAAAAAAATGCATATTTCTCAGTGAAAACAAAGTAATGCTAATGTCATCTGATCTCATATAAAGGTCTATAAAAAGTACTTTTCTCAAGGGCTTTTATTGAGTTGATTGTTATAAGACAATAACGTCTATAAAGATCTGCAGCCATGGTAGGACAGCCCTTTAGGACCAAAATCTGGCGACACATTTGAAGGTAAACAAAATCACTATGTCGGTATGGCAAATAACTAATTGCAATAAAACTAAATTGCACATGTACAACAAGATCCACAAGTCTGAGACCACTAATGAAAATGCGGTTTTGCGGTATTTAATTTAGTACAAAATGTCTTAGAAATTATATAATATCAACATAACAATTTGAGTGAAAAGTTCAATTAAAAATGAAAATAAATTTCTAAATTTCTTAGTATTTGGTTTGTCATCCAGCACTTGAGCCAGGGTTATTATAGTTAACTAAAACCATGAAAAAACCATTGTTATCAAATAAATAGAAAAATACTTTCAACATTCTTCATTTTTCATTTAGTTAAACTTAGTGTAATTAAAAAAAACAAAAAAACAAAAAACAAATACTGAAATAAAATAAAAAATAAAATAAATGAAAATGACAAAAATCACAGCAAAACAAAATATTAACATAAAAACTAATTCAAAATATATATTTAAAAAAAAACCCTACAATGGTATCTTAATGATACTAAAATAATACTGACTCAAGCTGCTCGTGGACATGAGAACGTGTGTAAACTTATGTTCTCCAGCATGATTTGACAATGATACAAAGAGCATATTGTGCTTCAACGGAAGCAAGAACATCTGACAGTCAGTACAAAGAGACATATGATCAATGTCAAACTTTTAGTGACCTAGAAAATTTTGTCTTCATTTTCATCATATTTTTCCTTCTTTTTTTTTTTTTTAAATATCTCAAAATCCAAAAATGTTCTATTTACCTGTAAATGTAAAAAAAATCCCAGATTTTGAATGTAATCTCAGACTTCTGGACCTAACTGTATATTAATAAATTCAAAAACATTTAAACCCTTTCTGAAGTATTTATCTCGTATAACAGCAACATTCAAATTTCTATAAATTATCAAAAAACAATTAAAATTCAGCACTTGCATGGACCTTAACAGAGATCTCACCTGTACTTCTCCATGCAAAATCACAAGCATCGTCAGTCACATGACCTGATATACGCTGATCAAAACATTGCCAGCAAGTATTTTCACGAAACAACAGAGAAGCACCATGAGCCTATTTCATGACCCAAAATGCTACGGGTCCATCAGAGAGACAAAGAGAACATTAATTAGCACCTGCATAACCGTAACTTGCATGACTATGGCTTCACATTGGATCTATAGCTCGCTGGCACCTGACAGCCAGACAAGGAGGAGTGCAATCAATGGCTTTTCAATCCCACCTACGGTCCACACCTCCACATAGAGATCACAGACTACACTACGGAAGTGATCGCCGTTTTGCTCTCCACAGCAGCTAAACCTCAAGGGAAGCCTTCAAGGCATCCATATTCACCCAATCAACTGGGAACAAATTCAGTCCCTGCCACAAAGGAGAAAGCCAATCAGCAGTGGAGTGAGAGTTAACAGGAGCTGCCATAAGTTCACCACCAAACAAGAAGACCTGGAACAAGGATCTGAGAGAAGAAAAGAATTATTATAATATGAAAGAAATTAGCCTTTTTTTTTTTTTTTTTGCAAACACACATATTTTACTTTGTTTGAACCTTGTTATGTACCTGGTTCACCTTATGTATTTTGAAAACTTTTTTTTTCTTGCTACATCTCACACATTCAATGTTTATAAATAATCATCACAATCATTTTATTTCAGACAAAATTGGTGGCTTCCGTAACTCAGTGCTTTTTAAACAGTAATATTTGTAAACAATTTTAATACATTTAAATTTTGATATTTTAAGTGTCATACATTTATTCATTTTTTAAACTTTTTATAGTAATTTTTATGCTTATTGTATGATTGTTTTATGATTTTTATAAACACTTTGAATATATATATATACACACACACACACACACAGTGGGTACGGAAAGTATTCAGACCCCCTTAAATTTTTCACTCTTTGTTATATTGCAGCCATTTGGTAAAATCATTTAAGTTCATTTTTTTTCCTCATTAATGTACACACAGCACCCCATATTGACAGAAAAACACAGAATTGTTGACATTTTTGCAGATTTATTAAAAAAGAAAAACTGAAATATCACATGGTCCTAAGTATTCAGACCCTTTGCTGTGACACTCATATATTTAACTCAGGTGCTGTCCATTTCTTCTGATCATCCTTGAGATGGTTCTACACCTTCATTTGAGTCCAGCTGTGTTTGATTATACTGATTGGACTTGATTAGGAAAGCCACACACCTGTCTATATAAGACCTTACAGCTCACAGTGCATGTCAGAGCAAATGAGAATCATGAGGTCAAAGGAACTGCCTGAAGTGCTCAGAGACAGAATTGTGATAAGGCACAGAACTGGCCAAGGTTACAAAAAAATTTCTGCTGCACTTAAGGTTCCTAAGAGCACAGTGGCCTCCATAATCCTTAAATGGAAGACGTTTGGGACGACCAGAACCCTTCCTAGAGCTAGCCGTCCAGCCAAACTGAGCTATCGGGGGAGAAGAGCCTTGGTGAGAGAGGTAAAGAAGAACCCAAAGATCACTGTGGCTAAGCTCCAGAGATGCAGTCAGGAGATGGGAGAAAGTTGTAGAAAGTCAACCATCACTGCAGCCCTCCACCAGTTGGGGCTTTATGGCAGAGTGGCCCGACGGAAGCCTCTCCTCAGTGCAAGACACATGAAAGCCCGCATGAAGGACTCCAAGATGGTGAGAAATAAGATTCTCTGGTCTGATGAGACCATGATAGAACTTTTTGGCCTTAATTCTAAGCGGTATGTGTGGAGAAAACCAGGCACTGCTCATCACCTGTCCAATACAGTCCCAACAGTGAAGCATGGTGGTGGCAGCATCATGCTGTGGGGGTGTTTTTCAACTGCAGGGACAGGACGACTGGTTGCAATCGAGGGAAAGATGAATGCGGCCAAGTACAGGGATATCCTGGACGAAAACCTTCTCCAGAGTGCTCAGGACCTCAGACTGGGCCGAAGGTTTACCTTCCAACAAGACAATGACCCTAAGCACACAGCTAAAATAACGAAGGAGTGGCTTCACAACAACTCCATGACTGTTCTTGAATGGCCCAGCCAGAGCCCTGACTTAAACCCAATTGACCATCTCTGGAGAGACCTAAAAATGGCTGTCCACCAACGTTTACCATCCAACCTGACAGAACTGGAGAGGATCTGCAAGGAGGAATGGCAGAGGATCCCCAAATCCAGGTGTGAAAAGCTTGTTGCATCTTTCCCAAAAAGACTCCTGGCTGTATTAGATCAAAAGGGTGCTTCTACTAAATACTGAGCAAAGGGTCTGAATACTTAGGACCATGTGATATTTCAGTTTTTCTTTTTTAATAAATCTGCAAAAATGTCAACAATTCTGTGTTTTTCTGTCAATATGGGGTGCTGTGTGTACATTAATGAGGAAAAAAAATGAACAAATGATTTTAGCAAACGGCTGCAATATAACAAAGATTGAAAAATTTAAGGGGGTCTGAATACTTTCCGTACCCACTGTATACATATATACGTATGCATGCATACACATATATATATATATATATATACACAGCCATAATCGTGGTGATGTGCTTCACGTTAAACAGTAATTCACCTAAGCGGGCACTCTTGGTGGTGTTTTGAGGGGGGATCTCATGAGGGAGGGGGCAGACGCTGCAGAAGTCAGAGCAGGTTGGGCAGATGAGCTGTCCACTGTAGACCCATCCATTCATTCGTATGCTCACACTGATCACCTGACCGGTACGAATACATGGATAGGACTCATTCTGCACCCAGATCAACAACCCTTGGGCTGTACAAGACACCTGCAACACAAATCACAGTTTCAGTACACATAAATCATCATGTTGTTGTGGTACATAATGCACCAGTTGAAAAAAACAGTTTATTATTTACAATATCATTATTATTATTATTATTTACACACAAATTTACACTATCATTAAGAGAAATGATTAATAATTGATCAAAGGTGTCAGTAAAGGCATATAATGTTACAAAAGATTTCTATTTCAAATAAATGCTTTCATAACTGTTAATTACAAAAACTATTCTCTAGACAGTTATTCTGAATTGTAATAATATGTCACAATATTACTGTTTTTACTTTTTGATCGAATAAAAGACTTTTCTCTTTCAAAAACATTGACCCCAAAATTTGATATATAGACATACTTCTGCAGCAACTGTCCTATCTCTCATGAGATCTACCATTACATTATTACCTTATAGCAACCACTGCCCCAGTCTGGGTAGGTCATTCTTTTGGTGCACTGCTCCATTACGAATGGTGACTTTTGGTACAGACACACTGATCCCGGGCCGTACTGTTCTGCCCCATAGTTTCTCCATGTGGCTAAAAAAGCAAAACCTCAGTAGTCTCAGTAGTTGTGGAATGGCAGAAGAGTTTACATGCAAAACATACTGAACAAGACAACACGGAATAAGCAAATGAGACCTTACATTCTGCTTCTAAATGAAGAAAGGATGTGAGTGAATCGCATCTCACCTGGCTGGTTTTCCTGTATTCTGCAGTAAGAGCTGCGCTGGTATTCCCCACCCACATGCCAACTAAATTCCTGACTAAAAGGACAGTAATCTGCAATCTCTACGGCCCCTCCGTATGCTGGTAAATCTTCCTCAGGGACACCAGGGATACGGTCAAAGTACTAGAGGATGGAGAGGGTTTATTACATTCAAAATGATTTAATCAACCTTCTATAAAGGCAGTCATCTTGTATTTATCTGTAAACAAAAAGTCAATTTTATTTCACAATACAGTGTTTCAAATGAATAAGAATTGAGTGAAGAAACAGGATTTTTACCTGCATTTCTGCTGATCTTACCTGATACTCTGCAGGAAGCACATGAGGAAACTTCTGCAGGTTGCACACGGCCACTGCCAGCTGGTCCTGCCTGCAGGTGAGCTGTAGAGGTGCGCTCCTCACAGAATCACAGTACGGGCTCAGGGTTGGCCTCCTGTTTCAAACACACAAGGTACAGGAACAGATGTCCAGTCAATGACCCAAATCTTTACCAGTATTCTGCATGTATATTTAAGAATATGAAACTCCAGTTTCCCTAGAAAAGATACAATAAGACACTGGAATCAATCTGAAATGAAGAACTGCTACAAATGTACAACACACAATCTCTGTTTCTGTAGCACTAGCGAAATAAGTTTGACTCCCAGGGAAAACATGAACTCACGAAATCTATAGTTTTTATGCAAATGTATGGCATTTTGATAAAAGCATCTACCAAAATGAATAAAAGGTACATTGTCCACTTAATACAACAACAAAAAAAGATTTATTTGCAAGTGTACATAAAGTTTTATTACGTATCTCATGTATCAAAGCTTACGTATGGCGATGTTGGTCTATCCAGAATTTACAGCTTTTCATCACAAAGTCGCAACCCAAGCCTCTTCCCCACTCCAAGTTCTCTGCCATGCTATAATTGGCCCTGTACCACCTTAAAACAGAAGAGAGCACAGAGAGGAGTCAATCATAGGACAGTCTTTCTAGTACTTAAATTACACTTAAAGGGGTAGTCCTCCGAAAAAAGCAAATTCAACATTTACTCAACCTCATTATAGAGAGAGAGAGAGAGAGAGAGAGAGAGAGAGAGAGAGAGAGAGAGAGGGGAATGCTGGTAAGCAAACAATTTCAGAAATATCTTCTTTTGTGTTGCACAGAGCATACAGTTTGAAACAACATGAGGGTGAGTAAATGATGACAGAATCTTCATTTTTGGGGGAACTATACTTATAGATGTAGTCTACACCTTCATAAGTGAGTAAACTGCATTAGTGATGAGCAACAATACTTCTCTTACCCTGTATCCTCCATTATCGCCAAAGTAATTCTGGAAAACACTCTGTTCTGTGTGTGAGATCCAGTCATTGCTTCATTCTGTAAAAAAAAAAAAAAAAAAAAAAAAAAAAAAAGGGGGAAAAAAAAATTATATAATAATCATATCATATTATATATATATATATATATATATATATATATATATATATATATATATATATATATATATATATAGGACTTAATTAAAAAAATTAAAAAAAAAAAAACAAACAAACAGTACTTTGACAGTACTGACACTAAATTAGTTAATACTAAATTAGTTAGTACCTCTAACAGACGTTTTTCCCAGTGGTTGAACTCTGTGCCAGCACCTCCCTGGTTCTCCAGTTCCATGCCCTCTAGAATGGGGCAATTGAAATGTCTCCTGGCTTCCGCCTGATAAAAAATGAAAACAATTCATGTAGCTCAATTTGATTATTTAGATGGTGTTCCTTTAAAAGGAAAGAAATACTTACAACTACACGTGGGGTGGCCAGAAGATGGACGGTGTGTCTGACCATGTGGCCTCCACGGATGTCCCACAGCCGAGTTGCTCTTTTAATGACTTTATCACTCCACTGATATAACCCTAAACTGAGAGAGAGTGATAAAAAGAAATAAAAACATTGCAATATATATAATAGTTTAACGATAATGGTCCATTATATACATATATCAGGGTGTCATGCATTTTTTTTTACCTAAATAATAACCATTTTTACCTGTAATAATCATGCAATATAATTATCACAATGTTATAATAAAAAAAATACAATTTATTTTCTTATTATTTAAATATTTTAAAATTATATTTCAAACACAGAAATAAAAATATAAGCATCACCTTTCATTGTATGCAGGTAGACCACTTGCAGAACGTGGTGTCAAAGGTTTCCCATCATCATCATGGTAAAAGGCAAAGAGTCCTGCAGAAAAACCCTAAAAACATAGAGAACATATAATTGAACAATAAAGAAACTATACAGCTCTCCTCATGAGGATGTGCAGAGTTTAATGTTGTTACCAGGGCATGTATGATCTCGTGTTTGACTGTGGACAGCATCCCTTCAAACTCCTGAGGTTGAGTAGAGATCATATTGGGACACAGATTGGCATATCCAGCGATGGGCCTACATTAAGAAATTCTGCCGTTACTGTCAGCAACACACTGGACTATTTCCACAGTATACTCTAAAGCAAATTAAAATCACCTACATTCCCATTTCATTAATTATTGCGATCACCTGTCCAGTTCAGACTCCAGCTGGCAGTACGCTGCATAGGCTACGATGTTCTCTTGTCCACAGCGCTCTGTGGTCATCGCACTCACGTACAACACAAAATCAGCCCTCGCCACCCCCTCACCATCAGGAGGACCAGCGGGGCCGCAGGACTTGCCAGACTCACTGCAAACCCTGCATTGCTAAAGGAGACCTCATTCTATAAATCAAATTTCTCATTCATTTACCTGCAATATATTTATATTTAGCAATATTAGAATATTAGAATTTATTTTATCCATAAAATATCCACTTAAAATGGATCTTTAAGTAGCCATGAGGCTTCTGTATGTTTACGCAGATCATTTTTAAAACAATATTTCAAACTCAGAATTCAATATATAAACACAATCATCAATCGAGCTACTCTAACTGCACCAAACAAACACATCTTAATTTTTATACAATGCTTATTATATGTAATTTCGGGTGAAGTAATTCACATTGGTTTGAAATAGGAATATTGCTCATATTAAGCTACCAAAATTAAAAAAAAATAAACTACATTAACAAAACCCCTATACAGTATGTCTTGATGTTTTTGGATTAATCTGAATGGTTTATATGCAGCAAATATATTGTATAAAAAAAGGAATAAGCAAAATAAGAAAGGAAATATTTTTGGCCAAATAATTTGAGGGGGACCTACCTGCAAATGTTGTTCAGGGACAACAACTGGGCCACACTTAGTGATGCCTGCACATGGTCCCTGACAGTAACGATGTGGATCGTCTCTTTTCCTAAGGTACTGATTGGTTGCGCATTGTCTAATCATTAACAAAAAAAATATTTGGATTAAAAAAACAGACACTAACGAGATTAAATATCCTCAAAGCTTACAGAAGGGCATAGCAGAGTGCAATTTTAAGAGGATTTGCTGTCAGACAATACTAGCTCAGAAGAAAATCACCTGCTCAGTAATATTGGACCTGACTGCCTACGAACTCTGAAGGCCTTCTGAAGATAATCAATAGCCTGTGGGAGCAGCTCATCCTTGAAACAAAGCAGAAAATATCATTATTGAAAAGATCAATAATGTATGCATGCATCCTATTCAGAGGTGAAAGGCCATTTACAAGATTTAACAAATAATATTTAGCTTTACATATTGATAAAACCTTGACCACAGAAGTCAAAATATACCTTCACAAGGCTGCTTTTGGCTTCATCTAACCTGTGTGAGCAGTAAAGATATTAAGTCAATGTATAACAATGACAATGTGGCATTACTGTATTTAATAAAATACAAACTAACCCATCCAAGCTGGAGTCGTACTCTATTTGGATCTTTAACTGCTGGTCAGTGCTTCTTTTGGTCAATCTATCAGGCTTCAGAAAGACTTTATGTACGACCTAGAATGGCAAAGAGCAGAGATTATTATAAGTGCTGTGAAAAAAATACTCTAAGATAATATTTCATAGATTATTTGAACAGTGAAGGATGATTTTCATTGAATAGAAAAAAAAAGCTAGGACTGCTATATAATTTCTTTATGTACTACAGAAGAGGTTATACAGATTTGAAGGCGAGTAAATGATGCCATATTTTTCATTTTATGGCTAGCTGTCCCTTTAATATGACATCATCCAGATAAATGCCTTTTAAAGGCATAGTTTGCCCAAAAATGATCATTCTACCATTATTTATTCACCTTAACGTTACTTTCTTTCTTTCTTTCTTCTGTGGAACATAAAGAAGACGTTACCAGATTATCAGCCTCAGTTATTATTCATTTTGTGGGGATAAAGCACAACATGGCATGATGTTAAGTAGGAACAATTTCATATGATATTAAAGAAGGCACAATCTCAGATCTCGTATTTGAGAGCCAGAGGAAAGAATAACAAATAAGAGGGACTGACCTCTGTGGGCAGAGGCACTTTATGGTCACAGGTGTGCGTCTGTGCGCCGGTGCTGATGAAGATGATGAAGGTGTTGAAGAGTAAAGCAGCTCTAACTGATCGAGACTGCCGCCATCCTGCCGCCATCATTCACTCCGTGACTTTAACATTCATATCTCCGTCCTGTCGCGCTGCAGAAACCACTTCAATGCCGCACAAAACTGAAGGATGTTCCGTGAGGAATTCAAATCAGCTGTTCATTAAACCGGCTTCACCCATAAACACAGAGCAGCGTCAACGCGGAAACAATGCTTCAGCATGTCAAAATAAAAGCCTGCACCCAACGTTATTATAATAATAATAATAATAATAATAATAATAATAATAATAATAATAATAATAATAGTTGTTGTTGTAGATACTGCTATGTTTGCTGAACTCACTATGTACTAAATACTTTGCTCAGCAGGGCTGTAGTCGGACTCAGAATCTACTTAAAGGGATAGTTCACCCAAAAATGAAAATTCTGTCATCATTTACTCACGCTCAAGTAGTTCCAAACCTGTATGAATGTCTTTGTTCTGCTGAACACAAAGGAAGATATCCTGAAGAATGTGGGAAACAGAGCAGTTCTGGGTTACCATTGACTTCCATAGTATTTTTTTTTTCCTACTATGGAAGTCAATGGTGCCCCAAAACAGCCTGGTTACAAACCTTCTTCAAAATATCTTCCTTTGTGTTCGGCAGAACAAAGACATTCATACAGGTTTGGAACTACTTGAGCGTGAGTAAATGATGACAGAATTTTCATTTTTGGGTGAACTATCCCTTTAAACGTTATCTAATACTGCACAAGGTATACTGCATACTATTTAAGTTTATTTAAAAAACACATTACCCAATATTTGTCAGTGTAGGCTACATTGAGGTCACATGACCTCATTACTTTGCGTCTAATTCAGATTGTGTCCACCTTTGACAATGTTATTTTTAAATTAATTTAAATTCAGTAACATTTAACATTATAACACGTAACATTTGATAGTTAAATACAATAATGAGTCAAAAAAGATTAAGATATGTATATATGTATATCACATTTAATTCAGTGGTGTTCATCCTGAACAATAAGTCCTTTTTTTTTTTTTAATTAAATTTTGTCTAAAATGTCTTAACATTTGGTATAGTTTAATTAAATGAGTCAAAAAATATGAGCAGAGATGTCATAGTTAATATACATAATGTAGGATATATGATGAAAATAAAAACCTGCAATCTTTGAAGCAATAATAATAATAATTTGTACATACCTTTTACATAGAGCATTCTAAACTACTGAGCAGTACCAGTTTCCCCAAAAATATTAAACCGATCAGTGCAAATCAGAGGGGGGATTATAAAACATAAATCAGACACAGAGTAAAAAGAGCACTGCAAAACAGTGAGCCAAAATATAAAATGATTTATTATAAGAGTACAGAAAACCACATTTAATTACAGAATCATCAACAGGATACAAAGTCTTGATCCCATGGTTAAATGAGCACAAAAATGAATTAAACATTCTGTAGATAATATTCTAAAGACTTTGATAAATCAGTCCTACTTTCTAAAGAGCAGCAAACAGGTTTGTTTCAAAGAAGAATGGTCTTGATCAGATACTGCTTATTTGAGGCACAAGTATCTGACTCAGATTTTGAGTTTCCCAGCCAGAGGGCTGCAGGGATAGAGCCGTGAGAATCGGCCCAGCGTCCACACAGGGAACACATTCCTGTAAGAGGTGTAGCTGATGGCACAGCTTTTATTGAACACTCCAGAAATGTTCTCCTGAAAACAGCGAAACAACTCAGCACATTTTATTAGATAGACAGAGAGACCAGATGAATTTTGGAGATCTAGAAACAGCTTTGCTCACCTGTGGCCAGTCTCCATTGGGCAGCTGCCTATCAATCAGAACTTGAATGCCTCGCTCGATCACTCTGATGTCAGGGTACCTAAAAATTACATTTTTTAAGTAAATGAGCCCTGTTTTGGAAAAGCAACCCCACTGACACTCATTTATTTTTTTCCATGCAATTTGCCAAAAAACAACAATTTGGGGGGGGGGGGGGGGGACAGAAAACCTTTATTGTAACTTGTCAAACACTAAAATATGAAATACACTATACTGCCAAAAATATTGGGACAACCCCTTCTAATGAACAGGTTTGACTACTTTAGTCATTTCCATGACTACAGATCTTAATGTTTAAGTATATAATGATATTCTAGGGAATTGTGTGCTTCTAATTTTATAGCAACAGTTTGGACAGGACCCTTTTCTATTCTTTTATCCATATAGTGTATGTACAAGTCATTGGTGTTTGGTAAAGAGTTTTTGGCTTAAGGTCTGCATTTAAAGTCACACCAGAGGTGTTCAGCTTGGATTAGGACTTGGCTTTCTGCAGACAAGTCAGGTTCTTCCACACTGACTGAATCAATCATTTCTTTTTGAACCTTGCCTTATACACAGAGGCATTATCATGTTAGAATAGAAAAGGGTCCTGTCCAAACTGTTGCTTTAAAATTAGAAGCACACAATTCCCTAGAATATCATTATATGCTTAAACATTAAGATTTGTACTCATGGAAATTACTAAAGTAGTCAAACCTGTTCATTAGAAGGGGGTGACCCAATACTTTTGGCAATATAGTGTACATGAAAACTTCAATACTACTCAAATTTGAGAATTATCTTCTGAATCATCCAAGGAAAATTCATTTATTTATCTAGCTGAGTTTAACGGTCAAAAAAATCAGTCAAAGATTTTTGGTTCATAGTTTTTTGGATCTTAATTACTAGACTGCTGCTGAAAAGAAGTGTGAGAAACCCATTTTACCCTCACAAGGGTTTGAGAAATAGACATAAAAAGGCAGAGGAAGTACAAATAGCAATAAATATTACTTACACTGAGTACAAATAATGTTAGATAATATTTATACTTGCAGTTATTTGTATTTGTAGTTATGTCTGCGCAGCTAATTTTGTACATAATATATAACAATAATATATACACAAAAATATATGGGTTAAATTGACCTCTAACACAATAAACATTATGGAAATTATTAAATTACCTTACATATTTCATATTTTTAGTCAATGACAAGCTACAATAGAGGTTTTCTGCATGAATCTTTAGTATTTTTAATAATGTTGATTTTTGGCGAACTGAATGGAATCCAATGTGGGTCAATTTGACTCCCAAAACAAAAGCTGTACCCGGTTTTTGAACAGGAAGGCAGTTCAGAAGAGGTATCTAAAACTACTACCAGATACTGGTGCTTATGTTACCTAACAGCCATCAACCCCAGCAAAGCCCAGCAGGTGTTATGGATCTGTGAGTTCTTGCTCTGAACGTAGCGCCGCTGCTCACATGACTCAAAGTCCTCACCCCAGCCTCCATCCTCCATCCGCTTCGACAGCAGGAACTCACAGGCGCTTTTCACCTCCACACAAACTGACCTGCAAAAACAGAAAAGAAATGAATTAAGGGGTTAAATAAAGTGCAAAGTGCAGTAAAAGAACATGTGTTGATGATTTATTAAATGAACATCAATATGAGAAGAAAAACAAATAACATACCCATTTTGGAAAGTGTGGCCCATACATGCAAATGCCTCCAGACCAAACCAGACTCCATATGTGAAACAGACTCCCCAGGACCTAAGACAAGCAGAAAACTTCACGAACAGTCTAAGAACCAACAGAATAATGTCTTTGATTGTAAATGAACCAACGCCTACCCTTCCCATGAGCCATCAGGTCTTTGAACCCTCCTGCAGTAGTCCAGCCCCTGCTGAAGAGTTGTCCTATGTGATCAAGAGACGTAGTTTAACCAAACCATTTTTCAAACCTCAATATGCTGAAATATTGTGTTTGGCTGTACCTAATCTCTTCTGCTCTGTGCTCAGGATGTACGCTGTGGAAGTGTTTCAGTGCCTGCATTACAGCTGAGGTACACTCAACATATGTGTAGTCAATCATTATATCACCTGGGAGAGAAAGAGGTGGAATCAGACATATCAAGACCGATTGAAAATGTACTGTCAACTGAATATGACATTTTAATGCATGCTCACCAAAGACTTCAGATGGGTTCAGCAGCTCCAGCAGTTTTCCACCACGTTTGGTCTCATACGTGGCAAACCCTCCATCAGGATTTCTCATACTTATCAGCTGAAACAAAATCACAGAGATTCAACATTTTTTTTAAAAGAAATTAATACTTTTATTCAGCAAGGACACATTAAATTGATCAAAAATATTTTTTCTATTACAACTTTCTATTCATCAAAGAGTCATTAAAAAAACACATATCACAGTTTCTACAAAAATATTAAGCAGCACAACTGTTTTCAACATTGTAATAATAATAAATGTTTCTTGAGCACCAAATCAGCATATTAGAATGATTTTTGAAGGATCATGTGACACTGAAGACTGGAGTAATGGCTGCTAAAAATTCAGCTTTGCCATCACAGGAATGAACTACATTTTTAAAAATATTATCGTAGAAAACAGCTATTTAAAACTGAAATATTTCACAATATTATTGTTTTTACTGTATTTTTGATCAAATAAATACAGCTTCGGTGACCATAAGAGACATTTTTAAAAACATTAAAAAATCCTGCCGCCCCCAAACTTTTGAACGATGATTAGTGTGTTTACTCTGACACAGCTTGTGAGTTTGGATGCATTTCACTGGAAAGAAGCCATGGAAGAGCATTAGAGAAGTGACACTACATAATATCAGCCTATGAATAAATACTGAATATAATTAACTTACATTTGAACACTCTGTTTTAGTAAACATGAAGAAAAATACAATTTTTGAGGGACTGAGATTAAAGATGGGGACTAAAGAGCTTCTAAATAGGATCTAACACTGTCTATGTTGTGAGTTGATGAGATTTGAGTCACAAAGAGGCTCAGTGTTGCATAGTGGCTTAGGCTCATTGTGCCCTTGAGCAAGACACTTAACCCTAGGTTGCTCCAAGGGGATTGTTCCTATAATAAGTGTACTGTAAATCAGATTATTGTGGCTCTGCACTGGTAAGACACAGACAGAATGTTAAACATGTCTGAATTGTAAACAAGGCTTTTACCACATTGACAGCATCAAAGAGTCTTTCTGTGGGAACTTTTTCTTTGAGGAAACCGCACTGCTCCTGCAGCAGCATCACAGATTTCAGCCCTTCTGCTGTACAGTCCGCAACTATCCAACCACAGTCCCGTGTGCTGAAGGGAAAACCTCCCTGAATCACACAAACACACATACTCATTCAAGTGTTTAAGAGCAGATTACAAATGGTTAAGAAGGTTGAAATGCAATACTCAAAAGTTTACCTTGTTCATTTGTCTATAGTATTTCTCATATTCCGGAGGATTATCTTTGATCTATAATAATAAGAAACTGATTAGACCTCACACAGAAACTAAATGATTATATTTCAGTGGGGGCCAAAAGCCTGAGACTACAAGTTTAATGCTTCTGTTTAGCTATTATATATATATATATATATATATATATATATATATATATATATATATATATATATATTATATATATTATATATATATATATATATATATATATATACACATACACACACAGATAGACAGATATAGATATACAAACAGGCATACATACATAGATTTGATTAGTGACCTTGAATGATGCAGTCCTAAATATTTTTTTTTTCTTTATTTTACAACATAACTTGTTTAATTTTGTTTTATTTTTACCAAAGCCCTAATTAAATTTAACAGATTTCAGTGTGGACTTTTGGAATCCGCTGTATTTGGATTAACACATAAAAGAAATGTAACATTGTCAATCACAACACAGTTAAGTTAAAGTGTTAAAGACGCTGTTATAATGAAGAACATGAAATTTAAAAATGAGATTTCATCATCCTCACCTGGGTAAGATCAAAGAAATGATGGACTTGTGTTAGGCACTCTGTAAACCTGGGGATGTCCTGGGCACCTGCCTGTTCAGAAAACAAACCCAACTGATTAGAGAAATCACTGGTTATGTGTCAGTTTTGGAATTATTAATAAAGATACTTACCTCAAGAAATGCTTGTACTGCAAATGCAGTGTCCCATAGCTGTGATCCGTTTGTACCCTGATGGAAAATAAATAATAATATGACTGAGAATTGTTATTAATATTGTTAATAATAACATTTAAATTGCTTAAGTGACCAGATAAAACAAACTTTAGAACCCAAAAAAAGGTACTTCATAATGACAACATCTCACCTGCATTTTCATACCATCCAAACCCAGCCTGGAGAATTGAAAAATAAAAATCACAAAAATAAAGACAGAAACAGTTTTTATTACAATAATATGATATATAATATATGTAGAACATTATTAAAATCAGACCACAAACCATAGATAGTCTGGAATCCTTGACACATGCTCCTGAAAGGCAGGTGATGTGGGTCCATCCACATACCAGCGTACCAACATATTGATCGTTTTCGAAATCTGACAAAACAGGAAATCCGTTTTATAAAGAGCAATATTTATGAATGAATAATTATTGCTGAATAATTTAGTCACACTTTATTTTAAGGTCCAATTCTCACTATTAACAAACCATTAACTAGGACTTTTGCCTCCATAAACTCCTAATTTGCTGCTTATTAATAGTTATTAAGGTAGTTGTTCAGTAGAATACGGTCATGCAGACTATGTGCTTTATATGTACTAATAAACAGCCAATATGTTAATAATAGGCATTCAAATAAGCAACTAGTTAATAGTGAGAACTGTTCCCATACTAAAGTGTTACCAATAATTTTGATAAAACATGCACCGAGGAACTGCACACAGTAAAACCAGGGATGTGCATTCATAGAGTCAGTATTGATTTCATGCTGACATTACACTACATAAAACTAAATTTTTCTCTTTTCTCTCACCGGGCCAATGCTGATACACTTAGTGAAGCGATCGTCTGCTTTAATATGGTCATAAAGCTCCTTCACCGCTTTTTCTCTCAGCATAGTGCTGTGATGAGCTTCATACACATTCAGGATCACTGTAAGATCATGTTTGATAGTGTTTTGTGACTTAATTGAAATGTAAAGTGTAAAAGATTATTTTTTACAAAGATGTTACACTTCTCTCACAATAGGCGATAGTAAGCAAGGTGCTGTGTGGTGTGTACAAGTCACAGGCTGCAACGTTGTTCCTCTGAGCTGGCCAGTCAATAGTTGAGTATTCCTGGATGTAGAGCTCCTGTTTAACGCCCAAAAAACAAACAACTGTGACTAGTTCAGGCAAACAAGATAATGGCAAACTTTTAATGTGGTTTCAGAGTGGCCTCTAGTGGTGAAACTTCACCTGTCTTAAACTGAGTATAAGTGGATCTTCATCGGCAGACAGCCTGACCGCATAGCAGTAGCTCATGGGCAGGTAGACCTGCCGACAGTGGCACCATAAAGTGGAGGGATGTGCCGGCACCCAGGAAGGGAACAGCCTGATGGAAAAAAAAAATGCAAAAGTAAATCCAACTATATAAATGCTCAAAACAAAAACGACACTAAATCTGTAAACTAATGAACTCTCTGCATACCACATCTCTGGAAAGAGCGTATTCATCCCTTCCCAGCTGTATACGTTGAGGATGGCCAACCAGAATTTACCCCAGGAGGGTATGCCGACAGCACCGCCTGTAACAGAGCAGGACAATACTGAATCTGAACACCATTTATTAGGTTACGTTACATATGAACATACATGTGACTCTTTGTATATCAGCAATCGCAGACCTTTGCTGTGTAAAATATTCCTTGCGCGAACCACATCTGGATCATCAGGCCCAACTCCCAGAATTCTCAGGGTGGTATAATTCAAAGCTGTTCCAAACACAGTGGACTTATCTTCAATGTGCCTGGAAAATGAAGATTTGTGTTATTCATCAGGTCATAAAGTGATAATTCCATTATAAGTTAAACATTAAAGGGATAGTGGACCCAAAAATTAAAATTATATCATCATTTACTCATCTTCATGTCAATCCAAACCTGTATGATTTTTTTTTAAGCTATTTTGAAGAATGTTAACCAAACAGTTTCTGTTCCCATTGACTCTCTTTGTATTTTTTACAGTGCAAATCATGGCAACTGAAACTGTTAGGTTACCAACATCCTTCAAAATATCTTCTTCAGATGAATTTACATTTATGCATTTAGCAGACGCTTTTATCCAAAGCGACTCACAAAAGAGGAATAAAGTAATTTGTTAAAGAGCCAACAATATTCGAAGTACACAATGCCAGGTTTATTAGATAACTAGATTAGGAGACAAGATAATGGAGGAAAAAAATCAGCATTAAGGAAGTACAACAAATAAAACACTACCAATATGTATAAATGTAGTAGTATTTCAATAGTTTTATTTTTGCATTGCAGTAATGAGACTGACCCCATATAATAAAAGTTATTAATACTCACAAGCCCCAGCCTCCATCAGGCAGCTGCACAGAGCGAAGGTATCTAACCATTTCCTGCTTCCATGCATCTGGCAGAGGGATCTTAGCAATATGACAGGTTATGAGCAGACCTGAAAACCACCAACAAACAGACAAAAGGACAATTTAGCTTTAAAATTCTCTGATATTTCTAGGTTTCTCAGTACCATTATTATTTACTTCATTAGTAGTAAAGTTTAAATATTTATTTTCATCTAATGACTAAACAAAAAAGTCTATCCAAATGGCTTATTATAAATGAATGACCTGGAAGTAAGAAAAGTGGTCCACCATAATCCCCAGCCCAGTGTCCATCTTCAGCCTGGAGACGGCTGTAGAAGTCCATTCCCTTCAGTGCAGCTTCTACTGCGGTGTGTGCGGCAGGGGATGCTGAGATGAACTCACCCTAAGCTCAAGAAGAACAGATTAGATATGAAAATGAATATAAAAGTTGAAGTGTACTTGACTGTAATGTTTATGTTTACCGTGTCCAGTCCCAGAGAGTGAGATTCCAGCATGCTCTGCTGTCTGTCCACGCTGTCTGCCTCCTCAATGTACCTCCAGGTCTGTCTGCCCTCCACATTACTCAACCTCCAGCGGCTGAGATCTGTCACTGGATCAGTCTTATAGGGGCCTCCCCTTCTCCGCAAACACCTGAATCAAACCTTTAAATGTTACACTTGGATGGGCATAGGAACATATGGTATAGCAACACTTTTCAAGCATTTAACAAACCTTACATGTTGCTGATGTGCATCTAACAATAACAATGAAACGCTTCTTTCTTTTTTATTACTTTATTTAAATTTTAGTTAAGTTTGTCAGTACAAAACCATTATTTGTAGAAACACTGGTTTTGTCTTTCTAAAAATAAATAAATAAACACTTTGTAGCTTCATGACTTCATAAATCATATTATGTTATAATAATGACATTATGCATAGTCTGCATTATAGGGCACTGATACTTACAATAATAATAATAATAATATATGTATGTATATATGTATGTGTGTATATATATATATATATATATATATATATATATAAAATAATAATGTTTATTAAAACCTAAAATGTCATATTAGTTTCTGTTTAACGTGTCTTATGGGAATGTATTCATCTCATATCTACGTGACATTAAAAGAACATAAGCATTCAGAAATACTAAACAATTGTACTCACGTTCCCTCTGTCATCTTTGAAGTGCATGAGCTACACTTGTAAACTGAAATGAACCTGTCATATTTCAGCTGATCGAGACGGTAAACGCCTCCTTTAAATCAGCCTGGGAAATGTAGTTCTTTATTCCTCTTAAATCGCTCTCTAAACGGTATAAACATGGAAAAGGGCTTAACTCTTAAACTACGTTTCCCATAATGCTTAGCACTGCCTTCCGAGCGCGATATCGCATGGAGAGACATGACCAGAGGACAGGTCCTCCAATCACATGTTAGAAACATAGCAAAATGGGCGTGACTTTCCAGTTTACACCAACCACGTTTGGAGTGTCATGAATAATTAATCACCTCATGTTAACTCGTAATTCAAAGGTTATCCTATAATAATATGAACAACAAAAACATCTTTAAAATGTTTTACAGTGTTTCTCAGTATATTGATCGGTAGTTTGATAAAAACAATCTTTATGGTTTTCCAAAAATATACATATAAACTCAACAGAATTATTGTGATGAACAAAATACATTCAACTCTATTATTCAAAAAGCACGACAGTATGTATGAAAACAAATGAACAAATTCTAAATTACTGTTAAAGTACAAGGAAAAACACTAAGATTTAATTAAACCTAATGGATGAGGCACATGACTTAAGCAAATGCATTTAATCAAAAAATATAAAATATAAAACAGCAAAAATAAAACTGATAAGACCAATAAGCAGCAGATAAGACATTTTCTTTCGTATTGGGAGATGTTATATTCAAACATCTTCAGTTCTCTACAATGTCTAAAAGACACTTCAGCTTGAGGTCACACACACGTTCCTCCTCTTTCTGACTTGACAACTCTCTTTTTAAGTCCTGCAAACGCTGTAACAAAGATACCGGTCTGTTTTTTTCACAAGATGTAGCAGTCTTCTCAACAGAATCTTTTGTTTCCACTTCCTTCAAATAAACAACAAATGCAAGTTTAAGGCATTTATAATGAAAGCTGCTTTTTTATCTTCATACTATCCTTAGTTATGCTAGAATACTGTACTTGTATGTGGATGGTAGCAGCAGGGCGCTTGGAAGAGGAAGTCCTAACTAGAGGAGGCGCAGAGAGGAGGGTGGAGGGGAGGAAGAGAGGAAAAGAGGCAGAGGACAAATGATCCGCTTCAATCCTACGCTGAATCTGCACTCCGATTCTAGAAAAATGAATAAAATTAACAACATCCCGTAATGCATCATGAATGCTTCTCAATTTTGTCTAAAACTCAGTTTAGTGCATTAAAAAAGTTTAAACCTAACCTCTGGCCCTCAGCATTCATCTCCTGAACAGTTAAGAGAGTACGCTGAAGTCGCTCCATTATGGGAGTCTGTGTGCTGTCTGCATCAAAGAGTCTGTTTATTTTGCTAGGAGATGATATTTTCTCAACCAGGTCAGCTGTTTCGGTTTCCTTTAAAGAGCATAAAAATAGAGACTTAATGCAATTATAGTAATGCAAGTATATTAATCCATTTGTGATGGTATAACTCTACCTGTATGTGGACAGTGCCAGCAGCAGGTCGCTTTTGGGAGCGGGTCATGGTCATGGGCATAGAGAGGACAGTGGAGGTCAGGGTAAGAGGAAACGATGAAGGGCGTATAGGATCCGCTTCAATCCAACGCTGCATCTGCTCTCCAATCCTACAGATAGATGTTAGGAAATTATTACTACAAACATCCAAACATAAAAAAAAGCCAACAGTTACCTCTAATATTAAAATTGTTAATGCTAACCTCTGGCCCTCGGTGTTCATATCGCGAATGGCAGAGAGAATCTGTTCAAAGTGCTGCGATATGGGAATTTGTGCAGTATCACGAACAGAAGGCCATTCCTCTGTGCTTATGTGACTCTGAAACAGCTTCTGTTTGGGGAAATGTCTGGCCGTGGTTGGGGGCCTGACTTCTGACCTACCAGAAAATGTTGAAATTTTGTTTGAAGCTTTTGATATAAGACTTTTATGCTATATATGATTACACTGTGAATAATAAATATGTAAAAAAGTGATAGTTACACTTCTGAGGCCTGCTGTTTTTCCTGATATGTCTGTTTCACAGCCTCTATCCAGCTGTCAGGGGGTTGGAAACTCTTCAGGCTGTCTTTGTTAAAATATACAAGAATCTCGCCATCATCCGTGAGGGCATCTGTGATTTTAAGAGTTAAAACATACATTTAACAATAGAAAAAGTTCAAGGCTTATAATTGGTATTCTGTTACCAATATGTTATTCTCACCTTTTGCCACCAGAGTCTCCAAATTCCAGTCCTTCATACGATGCTCTATACACAGGCATATGATGTCGTCCCAGGGAACTTTGTGAAAGGATGGTCCAGTCATCTCATAGTCATCCTCATCTGCACCACTCATATGAAAGTATTGGTAGTTCACGCTTCTAAGCAGGTTCTCCAGGCGGGACATTAGAATAGGTTGGCTTAAGGGTGAGATAGGGATCTGGGATACGTACTGGAATATCGAGGCACACAAATGTGGCCAGGAGGCTGAGAAATAAGAAAAGAGATTGGTTTTGATTTCTCTCAATTTAGATAAAATTATTAAAATATACAAATTCAAGGAATGGAACCTACCACTTATTGGAGGCAGATCCCACTCAGGAAGTTGCCGGCTGAGGATGGTTCTCTTCAGCCACTCCAGGTGTTCTGGAGAGTTCCAGGCCTGATGAGGAACCAGCTCACTGTTCTCGGGGAGAGAGAATTCAGGAGGTGGCCAGCAGAGACTGGACAGATGCTCTGACGAAACCACACCTGCTAGAAAACTCAGCACACTGTTACAGAGATGCACTATAGGCTCCGGGTGCTGAGACAGAAGACCTGAATGTTTCCTGTCCTGCTTGTCTCGCTGTAGTCTGGAGTAGAACTCACGGCACAGGCCTAACTCAACAACCTGCAGCAGGGTCTGAGAGGACAGGGCTGGGCCAGCGGGAGAACGGGCGGCAAGCCACCGGATGACATGACTCATCTGAAACAGATCAATTATAAAGAGAATGTGTAAACACATGATACATGTCACATTTTCAAAAACATATATATTGGTGGATTCAACAACAAAAAAAAAGAAAAATTAAAAGCATCTAGATCTATCCATGCTTTGAAGGACACCAAACATTATGTACAACAGTGGAAATTTTACATGCTCTTTATAATTTTAGATGCTCTTTAAAAAAAGTAAATGGAAGATGTTAAAAAAATATAGACTCTGAGGATATATTTGAGTTTAAAAATAGATAAGCCAACTTGAAATGTGGGGCTCCAATGATTATTTGGCTATAATTTATCACCTTAATTATATCCCCCTATAGCCAATAACTATAGCATTAAAAATGTCCCATTTATAGGTGTACACCGATACGGCCACATATCACGCATTCCTAAAATAAATATTTTTAACTATGTTAAATAAGAACAACTGTGTATTCTCAATATTTCTTTGGAGACCAACCTGTTCTGAGCCTTGCAGGTCAGTGAGGGTTGCTGGTATGTGGACGAAGATGTATTCAGAGATGAGACCATCTTTGACTAACATGTTCAACATGAGTGCTGTGAAAGAGAGACAATAAATTAATCAGAATGCAGTCTTCAACAGTTGTCTACTATATTAAGTCTTTCCTTCAAAACTTGCCTTCTTCCAAACCATGATCATTGGTACCGCCCTCTTGGTTGCCAGTAACCACCACAACCAGTGGTACAGGAGAGTGCCAGCAGCTGGCCTGCTGCACCTGCCTCAGCTGAAGGAAGGCAGAGAGCAGGGACACATCCTCATCCTCTTCACCCTCTCCAGCACTGTTAAGAGAGGGAAGTAGCATCAGCAGAGCATTGGTACCATGGAGCTCCTTCTGTTCCTCCAGCAGACACTGGTCTTCTGCACTGAGAGGGCCACGACATGCCTGCACACAAACACAGGGGTTAATCATGTCAATGCAGAGAAATTTGGATAACTGGATACTAATGAGCTTCATTTCATGAGTTGGAATTTTCCCCCTGTGGTCTTTTTTCTCCTCAATACCTCGCTTTAACTGAGTAAATAATGACAGAATTTTATTTTTTTGGGGAAAACTATTCCTTCTGAAGCTTACCTTTATAGAAATGTGAACTTCATGAGTCTGTCCCTTAATATTTGTCAGGCTGTGACTGATGCACAGCGTTTTCAGTTGCCCTTTGAGTTCTTTTTCACTCTCTTCGGGTTGGTTTCCTCCACCCAATTTAACCTCAAGCCAGTCTGTCAGAATCCTGCATGGAAACAAACATAAAAAACAAAAGATGTCAGTTGTAATTTTAAATTTTAAGAAGTTTTCCCACAATTTCATTCCTTACCTGCTGGCATAGCTTATTTCACTATCACAGCTGCTTGGCAACAGAAGCGTGGCTTTCCAGAAGATTCTGTCAGGTGCATTAGGGGTGCTTTCAGCCACAAGAGTGGGCAGGTCAAGAGGCATCCATACATGCTCACTGCAAAAAAAAAAAGGATAATTAACCATATAGACAATCATGGTGATAAAAATGATCTGCATTCTGCACATCTATGCCACACTGTATCCCCACTATACTTACCTCAGTAAGAGATTGTAGTAGTAGGACACTCTCATTTGATGAACAGCTTCCTGTCTCATTTTCAGCAATCTATAATATTAGTTCATTGCCAGGTAAAATCATTAAGATGCATTCAAAGAAACAAACAAATCCAAGCACAATAAATAAACAAATTGAAATCTCCAATAACAGACCTTGTGCAGGAAACTGCCATGTTCCCGGAGTTACCCAAATTGACCATCCCCTGGGCCAGGAGGTCCAGAGAGGGGCTCGTAGGTGCACTGGGTACGAGAGCCTTCAGTTTGAACCGTGGATCTACACAGCCAGGGGCTGCAGGGAAACCACGCATCTGTCTCTTTAGCTGACGACGCACAGCTACTACGTCACGCCACCTAGATTATATGCATACAGGTTTCTATAGAAGACCTATTTGCTCCAGGGCTTATTTTATACACACAAAGAGAAATAATAAGCTCCTTAAACCTCTTGATGAACTTGCAGATGCGCCTCAACTCATTGTCCAGGATCTCTTGTGCCATTACGGCCAGCTCCTCAGCCAGCGTCTCCTCTACTATGCTGTTGCATTCCTCCGCTGAGCAGCGGGCAATACAAGCTGCCTTTTCTTCTAAAGCAAGCCTGGAAGAGAAGAGAAGAACAGCATGCATGCATGCATGTTCATTGATGAACATCACAAATATTTGCCAAAAGTCATGTTTCACCCAAAAATCTAAATAAAGAAATATTATATTATATTATAATCAATGCATATATAATAAACATTTTTGAAGAAATTGAGTCTAACAATTAAAATGGTCTTAACACCTAAATGTTTGCATTGTGATATTGTTTACATAACAATTAATCATAAACTAAATTCATATTATAAAATACATTAGATTCATTTTTTTATATTATGTCAGATAAACCATCTTATTAATGGCTTATTTTACTTTAGTCAAAACATAAAATCACCATTTAATTTCAGGGAGAAATGTGACTTGTACATAATAATCCCTTGCAGCTGTTAATGAGGAAGCCAAAGGTGACAGACAATGAATGAATGAATGATGCATTTATATAGCGCTTTATTTTGTATTGCCACACACCCAAAGTGCTTTACAATCATGTGGGGGGGGTCTCTCCTCAACCACCACCAGTGTGCAGCATCCACTTGGATGATGCAACGGCAGCTACAGGTGGAGAGGAGAGAGAGATAGAGCCAATCAAGCGGATGGGGATTATTGGGAGGCCATGATTGGTAAGGGCCAGTGGAGAGAATTTGGCCAGGACACAGGGGTTACACCCCTACTCTTTACGAGAAGTGCCATGGGATTTTTAGTGACCACAGAGAGTCAGGACCTCGGTTTAAAGTCTCATCCGCAGGACGGTGCTTGTTGACAGTATAGTGTCCCCGTCACTATACTGGGGCAAAGAAATAGCAAATAGCAATAGCAAAGAAAACCTCAGGGAGATAGTTATGTAGGATGTGGTACCTTATTTCAGCCTCTGCGGTCACTCTAATCCTCTCTGTTAGCACCTCATCACTGATTTTAGCACACAGCTCACCGCTGAACTGCTCAAGAAAGGCTTCCTTCCGCCTGACATCAAACACAAAAATGGAAAAAGAGTTGAAAACGCTCTGTTTACTAAACATAACCAGAAATGCCATTGATTTGTGCAGCTGGACAAATGTTAACAAATCAGGCTTCAATATTCAGAGGAAAACGGAGTTACCCCTAGATTCATGCAATGTGAGAGACCATTTCGAAAGGGAACTTAACATGCACAAAAACAAAACCACTGTACTAAAAAATGAATGGAGAGGGTCTTTCACACACCTGGCTTCTTCCTGCTTGCGTTTCTCCTCTGCTATTCTCTCCTTCTCAGCGATGATCTCTGATGTGGATAGTTCCCTCAGCAGCTGATTTAAGACTTCACTCACAACCGTTTCCAATTCACTGTCACTCGCACTGCAGAACACAAATGAGCAGATAGACACAAATACTATGTTAAAAATTTGTTTTGACTTAATGGAAGTGAATTCTTCTGGCTGCCAAATAAAACCTGTGGGTCAGAAAAGAAAAAGCTCCTACCTGAGGGCTGCAGACACATATTCAGCAGCTGCACAGGCTATATCAGAGACCTCAGCTTCTACTACCTCATTAAGCACCGCATCCACCTCTGCCATTATATCCTGCCAGAGATCATAGTGTCATTAGTGAGCTTATGTATGTACCATAGTGTAGTACTTTGCAGTTAAGACTGAAAAGTGTCTCACCTGATCTGTGTAGGCTGGTTCTGGTTTGGGTGGAGGAGATGGAGGTCGGACTGGTTGTGGGGCTAATATGGGTGGGAAAACCAGATGTGGCACCACAGGAAGAGAGGATTCTGTTTGGTTCTTCTCTACAGTTTCCTCAGTGTTGTCAGGTTTTACAGGCTCTGCCGTGCCAGGGTGGTCCACGAACAGCCATGGTCCAGCCAGGAGCCTTGTTGTCACCTGAGGCCTGGATTCAGGCTCCATCAAGGGCTTCAACTCCTGCCTCTGTGGATGAACTGCCAAAGACAAGGATTAAAATATCTATAGTAATTACAAGTACACTCTAATTTTTATTAATGAACTAAGAATCAAAGTGCATCCACACCCTTCAGGGCAGCTGGTGGAGGCTCAGAAGACAGACCGTCTCCTCTGTACTTGTTGTTGGAGTCGAAGCTGCAAACAGGATTGTGCTGGGGCGGGTTGGGCAGCGGTCCACCGTTCACCACTTCGCCACTCAAAACAGTTCTCTTTCTCTCAATGACCACAGACTTCCTCTGCGGTAAGGAGAAATCAGGCTCCTGATAGGCTGTGCGACTAAGTTCTACCATGCTGGACGAGAGACAAAATAAGGCATTCGTTTTGATAAATTCTGCATCTCCAGAATAACTTTGGACGCTATTGCATTGAAAAAAGAGATATCTAACTTAGTAAAAAAATGTTTTGCTAAAATCAAGACAACAGAGAAAATAAGTAGGACATACCCATCATTGATAGTAAGGCCAAACTGTTGAATAAAGTCTGTGGCTTCAGTGGCATTGCGGAACATGAGCATTCTGACAAAGTCCTCGATTGGGAAAATGGTGGATCTTTGAGATCCAACAGTAAAAGCCACATTGAGGATTTTCAGTGCCTTGCTTCGCACCTAATCAGAGACAAAAAAAATTGTAATTGAAACTCAAATATGTAACAAATATCAAAAGTACTTCATAAATACTGGCTATAGAATAACCCTCTGGGTAAGATGCATTTACCTGATTGAAGTATCTGTGAAGTATGCAGCTGCTCAAATAGGAAGCTGCACTCACAAGTTTGAAGAACCGGACAAAGTTATTGCTGTTGAGTGCTGCAAAGGCCTGCACAGCAAAATCAACCTCTCGAGACTCCCGTACCTCTTTACGAAACTGCTGCACCTCACTGCATGACACAAAACAAATCCATTTGCATCCTTTACGTCATCAATGCAAATATGTATATTGCATATGTGTATTACCCATTTACATTTCATAAGTTCATGAACTGAATCCATAAACTTTATATTATTAGTGCCATAATCTACTGTTTGAGCTAAAGGAATGCCTTAACTAAAAGACCTGATTCAAGATTCAAAATAATGTTCTTGCTAGCTTTACTGCCCCCCCAAAAAAACACAACAAAAAAAACACAACGAAAGCAAGGCTTTACCGAAGAATATCTCCGTCATTGAGCTTAAGCAACACATTGTATTGGCGGAACTCTGCTTCATTGGGGCAGTACACCTCCTTAGTGGCTAGGTCTTGATACATCTCCTTTAGACTCTGCATGCATTTTGTCATATTCTCATTGTTGATCTTTGCATCAAAAGACATCATGGGTTCCTGGCAGAGGTGATGGGCACAGTGAATGTGGAAACGGGTACATTTCTCAATGAGCGATACTGTTTCTGGATCACATAGATGCTGCTGGGTAATGTCCTGCAAGAGAGGTTTAGACACATGATTATTACAAAAAAGACATGATGGCAAAATAATATTCACGTTGACACTTTTAAATCAGTTTTAAATATTTAATTAAAATCAACAGTTAGACAACTTAGAAATAAGGCCTTAGATCAAGCAATTAAAGTTGTTATGCCCACCTTCCGAATTCCTCTGGTTCTGTTCCAGACAAAGTCATACCAGTCACGGTAATTGCCATCACCATGGTCCATAATCTGGGTTACAAGATAGTCCATAGTCATGCTTAACACAGGAAGTGGTCTTAGCTCATGAGGGAGAGGTTCTTCCTGATCGGCCGAAGACCTGCTGTACTCTTTGATAGCAGCAAAATGATCCACCTAAGCAGAAGGGGGGATTTAGTCGATTTACTCAAATTTGAACTCTGCCACAAAACATTAAACTTTGAACAAGAACTCCAATAAAAACATGGATTTCAGATCATTACTGGACTGTACTATCATCATCACAAACCTTCTCTGTATCTGGAATAACCTCAAAGACACTCAGCTGGTTGCGGGTTTCTCTCATATACCGCTCTTTCTCCGGGCACATATCAGGGCATGTTCCCACAAACACTTTGGACATATCCAGGTCTGTTCTTTTGGGTCGAGCTTCATAAACAAAAAGAGAATTTATTTCCAAACAGATAATTTGTCATTTATATTTATATTATAACAGCATAAACAATATCACATACAATATTATTATATCTTCTAATAATAATAAATGCTGCATTTACTTTATTATAATAAGTTCAGTACTAGATTGTATCAAAGCCAATTAAGGCTTTACCTTGCCGTAAAATCTTGTCTCTCTGCTCTAGGAGGCGATATCTATCCTCTGCTGTTTCAGCCACCTGACCAATCAGAGGCTGCAGTACTGAGGGCAGGTTAATAATAGGACGTTCTACGCTCCGCTCCTCTGAGACTGACTCTAGTGGTGTCTCACTCTCAAACTGGAGTGTTTTAGCAACAGATGATTTTTGGATTGGAGAGCTGTAACATAAAACAACATACAGAAATAAATAATTAAGCCAAATAAGAATCATGCAAAGGGACTGTTTGATATTACATGTCTTAAATTACCTTTTAGTAAGGGAGCTAGTGATGCTGATGGGCACTGCTCTGGGAAGAGGCTTGCGACTAGGGGAGGCCTGCAAAAATGCAACCCCAGACTCTGAGTCCCCTGTCACATCTTTGACTTCTGAGGGTCTAGCAGCTTTTTCACTTGGACCTGTAAATGACAATCATTTCATAAGCATAACAGTATGAGTGGTAACATTTAGTGCTTCTGCTAAATTAAGGCTAAAACAAGGTATAAAATTACAATTAAACAGCAGTTCTCATGTTGAACATAACATTTTTTCAGATGTTCATCAGTTTAAAGCAAAGAAAAAGCTATCATGTCCTAATTTTCTGTGGCCCTGTGTTGTTAAATTAGATTTATATTGTAACTTTTAGCAGTCAAAAAAAAAAAAAATGCAAATGTGAAAAAATGAACTTGTGTCAAACAAGTTTAGTGGGGCTGGCTTTGTTTCAGTGGATGTTTCATTTCAAAGCACTGCCAAACATTATATGACTGGAATATTTTAATGCATTTTTACTACATTTTTATTCTTCATAAACAAAGTTAGTGCATTCATTAATAATGCATTGTGCAGTGTTATATTTCTTTAAATCTAATTTTTCGACAACAATATATTTTAATTTAAATAGTTCAATTATCAAAACCTTTTCATCTTGCTTTTGTTATACTGATGAAATCAACTCTTCATTTTCAGCAGTAAGTTTATTGGTGACACTACACACTACACTTAAGAACAGCCTTTTGCAATTTAACAATCCTACAAGGTCAAACCAAATTTGGATTTAAATTAGATTGAGTGCAATAGATTAATCATAGTACACATTAAATGTTACATTTTATAAATTAAGATTTTTACTTAATTTAATTAAACAGAAAACAAACTTCTAAATAGTACTGTTACTCACTTTGCTTTTTTCTTTGCCAAAATATCTGAATTTCAGTCCTCTGAAACTGCTTTCCTTTCTTTTTGGCTTTGGCTGCAGATGCCTGGAAGGCAAGAGAGAGTTCATCTAATTAATCAAAAACACATTCATTAAATGTAACTACTTTTGTGGCAATGAGCATTTTGTATTATGTATTTAACTAGACATGCTCACATGATCTTGGAAATGGACGATGGCCAGATTCTTCTGAGGCCTGCAATACACCTTAAGCACTTTCCCAAAGTGCCGAAAATGCTGTATGATGAGGTCTTTCTTGTTGAGGTTGGGTGGGATGCCTTTGCACTGTATGACAGTGGCATCAGTAGGAGAGAGACCAGTCAAACTGTCTGTGCTCTCCTTTCGAGAGGCACGTCTACCTGGAGTGTGTGTCTGTGCTTCAGGCATGAGTGCTACAAAGATAAATGATCACAATCTTAGAAATGTTAGCAAGAAAAATTATTTCAAAATAGCTTCAAAATTCACTTACTTTATTTTCACAATAGTATAGAAATTTAATATTTGTCAATAACATGAAAATAATCTAATTTTAATATTGGTGCACACCTGAAGAAAATCACAAGAAAAGACATGTAACTTACAAACGTCCTCTGCTTTTTTCAGCACTGTGGGAGCCTGAGATCTTGGAGGTGTAGTGGCCACATCACTGGCTGGACCGGTTGGATCTGGTCTATCTGGAAGATGATCTTCTCTCTTCAGTGGACTGACTTTGGATTTCATTACCTCAGACAATGCACTGCGAAAAAGTCCTCCAACCGGGCCACGGCTTCTCAGCAGCGGGCGTTTGGCGGGTTGTCTTGGTCCATCCACACCAGTCTCACCACTATCACTTTTAGCTGCATTTGGATCAACCGGCTCCTCTTTACGTTTTATGCCAAAACCCACAAAAGCTGTTTCTCCTCCACTGCCCTGTCCATCACCTGCTCTATCCTCCATTCTTTGTGGGGCTTCAGTTTTTGGGACCCCAAATCCAAAGGGTCCAATGCCAGTACCACCAAACTCAGGCACTTTGTTATCTGATTGAGACTGAAGGCTATGTGCTGTGAAGCTGAAGGTGGAGGGAGTCGTGGGCTGAGAAGCAGGCGTACTGCTGCTGGAAGGGTTGGCTGGCTGAGAGAACGTGAACTGAATGTTGTTGCCACCACCGAGCGTCTCCTTTTGTAAAAAATTAGCATTGGAAAATGAGACAGAAGGAGCTGCTGCTGGCTGTGAGAACCTGAAGCCCAGAGCGCTCGGCTTTACGCATGAGAACAGCGAACCACTGGAGGAATTCTCCATAGTACTAGTTACGGGCTTGGACGATCCAACAGTTTCAGAGGCTGAAGACATGTTTGAACTGGGAGGTTCGGGGCTTACGCTGAAAATAGGTTTGAAAACGGCTTCGTTGGGTGGCTTGAAACTAAACTGGTTCCCACCAGTGGGATTATCAGTCCTACCCCCTGCTGAGGAGCTGGATGTGGCAGTGGGTACAGAGAGGGCAGAAAGCTGACCAAAACTGGGCTGGTTGGTAACAGTGCTGCTGAAGCTGGTCAGAGATTGCGAGGCACCGGAGGAAAGACCAAATGCAGAAGACTGACTGAAAGAGGAGGTCTGATCATAAGCAGACATCGGATCCTGTCCTGTAGCTTGAGAATATGAAGGCGGTGGTTGTCCAAATCCAAGTGTGCCTTCACCCAAACTCGACTGCCCAAAGGCCGGGGCTGTTCCCAGAAAAGCGAATGAAGACGTCTGCCCCAATCCTTGTGATAACCCACCGGTCTGCCCAAAAGTAGGCGTCTGGCCGAAGACAGAAGGCTGTGGTGTTGGCTGGCCAAAAGCTGGCTGGCTAAAAGCAGAGGGCTGTCCAAAACCAACACCCTGTGCTGGGTTCTGCTGGGCAAAGGACTGAAATGGGTTTCCAGACTGATTAGTGTTGTTCGGTGCCTGAAAGGTAGTTTGTGGTCTACCAAAGATGTTTGAAGGATTCATGATGGCTGGAACAGCAACTGTTATGATTTACTGATGTGATATTGAGCAAATCATCAGCTGGTCATGACCAACGTCCTCTGAATCCTCTAAAACAAAGATACAAAACAGTTACCTATGACTTTCCAGTTTATCTAAATCCAAATTTAGATTATTTAGACATAATAAGTGCAAACCCAAATTAAACATGTTTTTAAAAGCTAAAATAGGAAATAATAAAGACGTAACGTTATGCTGCTCTAAGTACTGAACGCTGAGTACGTTTTAACTTTTAATTCCCAAAACCAACCACCTGAATACTAATAATATTTTTATGTTCTTCATATATCTACATTATATATACAAGTCAAAAACACTCAAATCGAAAAGAAACAACAACTGTAAATACTTGTGCTGTTCTCGTCGCAGACAGACAGGATGTTGATTTCTCTTCTTTGTGAACTGTAGCCTTGATTCAACGAGAGTCTCGAGCCACTGCGGCCTCTACAGGCAGGCAAGCGCATTACACCATTAGATGAAGAGAAGGACTGCAGGTGAACGGGCTAAAATAAATCAGCCTTTAAAGGGTAACTAAACCCTAAAACAACTTTTTTGAGTTAATGATCTGTAAGACTGTGTCTTTATTACTGCTGTGCATTGATTCGAGTAAATGTTTTGACATTTGGTTATAAAGTGTTTTGGCACTTACCAACCACGCCCCTGCACGAGCTCGGTTCGTCCCCTCCGTCTCCGCTGGGCTCTGCCCACTTTTCCAGTATTTTTCAAATATTGCCAGTGGGTGGGGTTAGGCTCTGACCAGGGGTTTAGTTACCCTTTAAAAAAATGTATCCATCTAGGTTTTATAATATGCAAATTAGTCAATAGATATGCACAAGTGAGAAATATACGACGAAGACATCACAACTTTAGTCTTAAGTCAAAGACAAATCTAAATCTAAAGAAATTTAGATTTCTGGAACAAAATAGAGAATACACACACACACACACACACACATATACATACATATATATATATATATATATATATTAGTTTTTAGTGGTTCAGGGGTAGGGGTAAGGTAAGTTTGTACAGTATAAAAACCATTACATCTAAAAACATTGAAACCAGTGTGTGTGTGTGTGTGTGTGTCAAAGGGGATGTATTAGTCATTTTAATTAGTCATTTCGTTCCAATATTTATCTGTTGTAGTGATAAATTATAAATATTCACAATTCCTCTTCCACTAATACTGAATAATAACATAAAAGAGAGATTTTGGATTCATTAAAAGGTTTCATTGATTTTTAAGTCCATATAATACATTAAAATATATCTGCATAATAAAATACAATTCACAACAACTATTAACAATTAACAACATCAATTTAAAGCTGCAGTCTGTAAGTTTTGCCTCTTTGTCGCCATCTCTGTTTGAAAACCTGGAATTGCAGCTGCTTGCGGAATTATCTCGCTTGCGTGGGGTTGTACTCCGGCACAGCTCCAGCGCGGATGAATCTAATGTTTTGAGGTGAATGTGTGGCAGTCAGTCACTGCACTGGTGTGGATACTGTACTCGGGATCCACAGATTCTAGACTACGTCTTGGAATATATGACCCAAATAAGAATTTTCACCATATATTGTCATCTGAACAAGTAACAAGTCAGTCACGTTTGTTCTACCCAACTGAGGAAAAAAGCATTACAATAAATCGAGCTTCCAATGGTGATTTAATCTAACGATCGATTAGCTCATATCACATCAAACCATGCAAAGTATTATTATTGTTATACTTTATTCTCAAATTATTAATGTTAACAACATCAGCATTGCGTGGCTATGATTACGTTATAGTGTGTATTAGCCTGTAGATTTCAATTTCTGTACAGTCTAATATCTAATTGTCATACCATTCGAATTTCATATTAAGAAATTATTTTAACCCAAAAAGCAAACTTTGAACTGGTTTTCTTTAAAATACCAATCTTGTGTAATCTCAGGCTATCTGTAATCAGAAGCACATTTAAAACTGGAATATAATTTAACTTCATTCACGTGTGTTTCATAAACACATAATCCTTTCTGGATTACAATCCGCCATCAAAATGATACGTTTAATAAATCCAGCTGCTGTGAGAAAAGGCTATAAACGATCTGTCACCTGCAGGATCCTCACATGAGATAGCCTAGAAGCCGGGACAACTTCTTTATGTTTACACACGTGACGTAATGACGCAATGCCATGCTCGAATTTCCCGCGAAAACCTACCCGTACCACTCAAATTAGAAAACATTATTATAAACTAATCTTTGTGAATCAGGCTAAAGTAAGGCAATAGTTTTGAACACTGGCTGGTTATGTACTTGCTCAAATATTGATTTCGGATCATTTTTAATCAAAAAAAGTTACTGACTGCAGCTTTAATGGCAAGAGTTATACAAAATTGGGTGAGAAAAATGTATTTTTCACATTGTTATACAAGGTCCCTTATATTACATATTCCTATAAGCACAACAGAATTATATCCAGATGGAGGTACAGAAGTTGACATATTCCCATGATTCATTTAGCTGATCATTTTCATATATATGTACACAGGCAGCTTATATCTTGCTGAAATGGTGGTCTTCTTTATTTATGGTTCAGAAGATGTCTTCTGTCTCTCCACAAAGTGGAGGTTAACTTGTCTGTCTGGCACAAGCACTGCGCGACTGAGTGACCGAACTTCACCTACAGTTGGGTCCGGTCGGATTTCAAACAACTTAATTAGCTGGAATGAAAAGATACAATTAAAAAGCACAGTTTATAATGTAATATAACTATCTGGCACAAATTTAAAAATAAATGTCTGTCTTTCTTACCCTTGCCAAAACCAGATGCATCTCCAGTTCAGCAATGCGACGGCCAACACAGCCTCTAACTCCAAAGCCAAATGGCATTGACCCAAATGGGTTGGGTCTTGTTCTGCCATCTCTGAGCCAGCGATCAGGTTTGAACTTTCGTGGCTCTGGGAAGACTTTCTCATCATGGCTCATGGCATAGTGGCACAGACCGAATGATGTCTGTTTAAAAAACAGTTGATTTAGTGATGCTGATTTCTGAACTGGCAACTCTTTTTTTTGTTTTTCCCCATCTTAACAACAATTTACCTCTTTAGGGAAAAAGTGTCCACCAATGACAATACCATTTTCTGAAATAACACGAGAATTCATGGGCACCACAGGGTACATCCTGCACATGAAATTACAGAGATTATAATACGCAACTATACACTACTGGTCAAAAGTTTAGAATAATTAAGATTTTTCTGAAAGATGTTTCTGAAAGAAGTCTCTTATGCTATAATATACACACACACACACATTTTTTATACATGTATTTTGAATAAATTTATTAATTCCTTTCTTTTTTTTTCTACATTTTTTACTGTAATAATGATCAAATAAATGTAGCCTTGGCCTTTTTAAAAGACTTCTAACTTATTCCAAACATTTGACTAGTAGTGCATATGCCGAATTTGCTGTTTGGCTTGGCCACTGTCAATGTTATTTTGACTTCCCAAAGATGTATTATATTACTCAACATAATTCTCAACCTTAATGTTTCCTTGATGACAGCTTTGAGGTAAGGCATGCTGTTCACATCCTGTGCTGTTGGGATCCTGTCACTCTTTAAGACTCTGGTTACATCCTGATACAGAGCCTCTTGAGCTTCTGGATCTCTTGAGAGGAGATACAGCGCCCACAACATAGTGTTGGAGGTCTAAAACATGAAGAGGATCAAATAGCATTTAAAAACTCATGTGTATTTTGTTTAAACTGTCAAAGATACATTAAATGTCTCTTACTGTGTCCACTCCAGCCATCAGCAGCTCAGAAATGCTTCCATAAACATCTTTACTGCTCATCTTGACATTGGAAAGCAGGTAGGTGAGATACTCCCCAGCAACCTCCTGATTTGCATCCACACGCTTCTGAATGGCCTCCATCTTCATGTCAATCATTTTTCTGGCTATGCATAATCCATAAGTACAATACATCACCAATCTGCAAAACATGCCTGTATCGTCTATCTGAAGAAGATGTGTGAACTTACAAGCTTACCAAATTTGAATATTCCTTCCCAGCCATTAATGTACCACTGCCAAAATGGCAAGTAATTGCGAGTCCAGTTTGGCAGGAACACCACATGCACATTGTAGGTGAACATTTGTGCAATAGAATTAATGAAATCTTGTGTCTCGGCAGGAATCTCTTTCTCTAGGCAGCCAATGCGTGTCTCAAACAGAATGGATGATATCCCTGAATGAGAAAAAGATCAGTAAAGAACTAAATAAATTGGCATGCACATAACATAATAGTGTAGTGTCAGGTTGGCTTCTAATTATCCTCATGGGAATATGTAGCGATTAAGGGCACTGTTACAAATCATTTACACCCTTTGGGTATCTGTAAGCAAGTTGTATCTTCTGTTGTCTGATTTTATCCCATTTCAAGTGCTTATGGAAAGGAAATACCTTCAAGGGAGAAGCGATAAAGCTCACTGGTCACGTTAGAGACCAGATCACCGGTGGGGCTCATTTCTCGCAGACAGTAAATCCGTTTGATGAAGTCTGTGACCACAGGATTGACCACATCTCCATACTGAACTGAGTCCTTTGGATGCAGCATGCGTTTGTTTAGCACTGTCCGCAGTTTGTACCATTTCTCTCCTTCTCTGTTGAAGAACATATTATAAGTTTACATAACATCACACGATTATATAAGCCAAATGCACTTTGGCCTTATAAAATCTCCTGACAGTCTTGCATAACGTATGTGTCACAAAACAAACCAATGTTACAGATACAGAACAACTGTCTCAAATGTTTTACTCTGTGAAAGGGCCGTAGCTGAAGCCTTTCATGTCACGGTGCTCTCTCCACACATTCATGTGTCCTCTGGAAGGAAACTTCTCATCTTTTCTAAAGAGTTCCTCCAGTAAGTCCACACTGTTTATGCAAATGGATTGGAGGTTTCCAACATTCACTTTGTACAAAGGGCCGTGAACCTGGCTGAAGTATAACTGTAGAGATGAAAAACAAGTGGTGAAGAACAAAGACAATGTGCTACTGAAGAAATATCTGGTTGATTTCGAGATAAAATTGCATTGTATCTCCAAATTGTTTCAGAGCATCTAATAAAAATCAGATTGAGGTCACAACAAGTAGCGTTCAATTATACAAGTTGTTTCCATTCTATTCAATGTCCTTAAAGGTAAAAATAGTGACAGTCTGTGTACATGAAGAGAGGCATAAATCATTCACAGTCACATAATAAACAAACTACGGCTGTGGTATCTCTCTGTACCTGCTGTTCATGTATGCGATTCATGTACCCTTTAAAGATCATTATGCTCAGCATCCTAAAGGTTTTGATTTCTGGGAGGTCAGCCACAGTCTTGAGCTTCCCATGGCTGTCCTGGACAGTAACAGAAGCAGCAGCATTACCCACTGCCCCTCTCCTGATATCAGTGGCCACTGTCATGGGCCTCAGAAAACCAAATCCAATCCTTCTTTCTGCAGAGCTCACTGCAAGACGAACAGCCATTATGGAAGTGGAGAGAAGAGTGAGGGAAACACTGATCACATGGGAGGGAGAGGGAGGTGGGGCAAAACCTCTCTAGTTAACTCTTCACTATCTGCTGTAATGTAATACTGTGTGTGGATTTATGTTTTTAAAGGTGAAACACCATTATCGATACTGTAAGAATAGTAGCATCAACTGGAAAATTTTCGTCACTTTAAAAATGTCATAATTTACTCACCCTCATGTTGTTTCCAACCTTTCTCTTTCCTCTGTGGAACACAAAAGTTGCTCTTTTTCACACAGTGAAAGTGAATATTGACCACGGCTATCCCTGGTCCTCTGTTTTTGAAAACAATAGTGTGAACATTCTTCTAAATTTCTCCTTTTGTGTTACACCAAAGAAATAAGGTCAGGCAGGTTTGGAATAACATTTTCATTTTGTGTGAACTATCCCTTTAAAATTCACCTTTCTTCCAATTCCTACAGGGCACAGTGAACAAACACAAACAAAAGGTTTTGAACCTTTTCAGAAACTTCAAAGAAATGTGTTGTTTAGTACATTTTTTTTCTTTCAATCTCCTAGAAAGGTTAGATAATGTATAAAATATGGATGTTATGAACAATAAATAGATTTCGCTCTGGGCTAAGTAAATATTATGTCCCACTTAGGCAATTACTGGACCTGATTCAATATACACAAAGCAAATCTCTGGAGAACCACTAGTCATTTCTGCTAATGAAACACATGATTTCAAACAATGGGAAAGACAATTAGTGTATAATGTCAGCTGTTGTTGCTTAACCAGATAACAATAACAATAGACGAAATGCACAATTTTCCATGGTGTTAATGACTATTTGGTACTTCATTCCTTATTGCTGGATTTAAAAAATGCACAAAGAGAAATTTTAATATAAACTAGAACATATGTATTGTTTTATATATTAAATATATTGTGTATAAAATATAATACACATTTTAATAAATATTTAATTTGCTAATATCTGCTACCTCGCACTATAAAACAGTTAATAGAGTCTTGTGTTAATAGAGGCAAAAGGGCAAGATGACAAGGATTTTACAATTTAAAGTACATCAAAACAAAAAAGTAATACACGTCATGATAAACGATTTTATTTTTACCTCTAAATAAAATTAGTTGTCATAAACACAGTTTGGGCCTCTGAAGATGTCACTCCATCCATTCCAGAGCATTCAGAAGTCCACTGAATGTGAGTCTTTTCATGCCCAGATAAGCCAGTGGATCTGTGAGAACACATGGCAAGGAAGATTAAATGAGATCAACAAGAGCAAAAATATTCCATGGTGCTATTAATGCCATGGCTAGAGACCAATATATTATAATTAATCACGTGATTTTATTTACATCACATTATAAACAGACTGAAAACAGTCTGTGAGACATACTCTCTGTGGGCAGCATCTCTCGGCTGACGAAGGTTGCATCCACGTCCTCTAGCAGGATGATGCTTTGCTGTGGAGCGACACTCAGCAGGTGGTTGAGGCGATCATCAGACAGGCTGCGGTCACTGAGACTCATCAGACAGATGCTGTAACCCAGCTTGCCTGCTAGTGCAGTTCTGAAATAGGGTAGGTTTAAGGATATAGGATTAGGGCAGGGGTGTTTAAACTCAGTCCTGGTGGGCCACGGTCCTGCAGAGTTTAGCTCCAACATGCCTCAACACACCTGCCTGGAAGTTTCTAGCATGCCTAGTAAGACCTTGATTAACTGATTCAGATGTGTTTAATTGGGGTTGGAGCTAAACGCTACAGGACAGTGGCCTTCCAAGAGCAGGATTGGACACCCGTGGGTTAGGGTAAGGGGATAGAAAATACAGTTTGTACAATATAAAAACCATTACGTCTTTGGAATGTCCCCATAAAAAATGGAAACCAGTGTATGTGTGTGTGTGAGTATTTGTCAAAGGTGATATATTAGTCATTTAATTTGCTGCATAATTCCATTTGCTTAACTTCTATCAGCTGTGTTACATAATTTATCTGTTGTAGTGATAAGTTATACATTTTCACAATTCCCCTTCCACTAATACTGAACAATAACAAAAATGGAGACTTTAGATTCATTAAAAAGTTTAATTGATTTTTAAGTTCATATAATACATTAATATATATCAGCATAATGAAATACAATTCACAACAATTTAATGGCAAGAGATATACAAAACTGTGTGGTAAAAAAGTATTTTTCACAGTGTTATACAGGGTCTTGTATACTGCATATCCCAACGCACAATAGAAATATATCCAGACAGAGGTAAAGTAGTTGACATATTCACATGATTCACACTAGCTGATGATTTTCATATATGTACCCAGACAGCTTATATCTTGCTGAAATGGTGGTCTTCTTTCGCTATGGTTCAGAAGATGTCTTCTGTCTCTCCACAAAGTGGAGGTTAACTTGTCTGTCTGGCACAAGCACTGTGCGATTGAGTGACCTCACCTCACCTACAGTTGGGTCCGGTCGGATTTCAAACAACCTGATAAGCTAGAGTGAAAAGATACAATTAAAAAGCACAGTTTATAATGTAATATAACTGTCTGGCACAAAATAAAAAATGAATGTCTGTCTTTCTTACCCTTGCCAAAGCCAGATGCATCTCCAGTTCAGCAATGCGACGGCCAACACAGCCTCTGACTCCAAAGCCAAATGGGATTGACCCAAATGGGTTGGGTCTTGTTCTGCCATCTCTGAGCCAGCGATCAGGTTTGAACTTTTGTGGCTCTGGGAAGACTTTCTCATCATGGCTGATTGCATAGTGGCACAGAGTGAATGTTGTCTGTTTAAAAAAAAAAAACAGATTTAGTGATGCCAATTATTGAACTGGCAACCCTTTTTTCATCCTAACAACATAGAGACAATTTACCTTTTTAGGGAAAAAGTGTCCACCAATGACAACATCATTTTCTGCAATAAGACGAGAATTCATGGGCACCACAGGGTACATCCTGCACATAAATTATTAAAGAGATTATAATACGCAATTATACACTACTGGTCAAAAATTTAGAATAATTAAGACTTTTTTAATGTTTTGAAAGAAGTCTGTTATGATATATATATATATATATATATATATATATATATATATATATATATATATATATATATATATATATATTCACACATAAAAAAAAATCTATTCAAATGTATTTTAAAATGTAGTTTACTTGCAAAGCTGAATTTTTAGCAGTCATTTGACACTCCAGTCTTCAGTGTCACATGATCCTTCAGAAATCATTCTAATAATTTAATTATTATCAATTCATATCAATTATTAAAAATGGTTCTTAATATCAATAGTTTTTGCGGCTTAATATTTTTGTGGAAACCGTACTACATTTTCTCAAGATTCTTTGTGTCATGAACTTGGCCTCCATGGTTCCTTCCACTCACCACCAGAGGGCTCCCTCACCTGAGTATTGATATTTTTGTCCCGGACTCATTTCCCATGATCCCTGTACCTGGAACTGATTGCCACCCCCTGTGCTGTTTGTATTTCTGCTGCTTCTTTTTAAAAATGCCGCAAATGGATCCCAACTCTGTTGTCCCTTCGTTACAGAAGACTTCACCATCCACCGGTCCAGCGGTACTTCTTCAGCTGACTAATGAACTCTCTGCTCAGGCAAGTGTACTAGCTGCATATCAACAGCAACTTAATCAATTAACATCGCTAACAGAGAAGCTAGTAAAGATGCTTCAACATCTTTGTTCACCCATGCCAGTCCTGTCAACACCACCAGCTTGCTCCGAGAACTATCCAAGCTGCTACTGTTCACATACAACCCACTGCAACCCACCTTCCACAGGAAAATAGTGATCTAGCGGAGGCCTTCAGCAAGAGCAACACATGACAACGTCCTCCACATCGCTCCAGAGGGAGTTGCCATGGATGATAACAAGATTCAAACTGTTTTGAAGTGGCCACAACCCACCACAATTAAGGAGGATGATTTTTGGGCTTTGCCAGTTTCTATAGACATTTTATCCAGGGCTTCAGGACTGTTGCAGCACCCCTTACATCCATGCTAAAGAGGGGGGGCACTGACTCTCGTGGTCCTCAGCAGCCCTACAATCCTTCCAAGACTTGAAAGCCCAATTCACATCTGTTCTTCCCATTCTTCATCATCCCAATCTAGATTGTCCTTTCATTGTTGAAAGTATCGGCAACGGAGCCATTGTGTCTAAGTGTCACGGTATACCTCCCAAGCTCTTCCCTTGGGCCTACGTTTCTCCCAAACTCAGCCCTACAGAACAAAATTATGATGTTGGGAACCGTGAATTACAGGCCATGAAGGCAGCATTCAAAGAGTGGCGGTACTGGCTAGAGGCGGCTAAACATCCATTCCTAGTCTTGACTGATCACCGAAACCTGGAATATTTGCACACCACTAAGAGACTGAGTCCAAGACAGGCAAGATCGACCCTATTATTTACACATTTCGATTTCACCATCACTTATGGTCCTGGTTCCAAGAACGCCAAAGCAGATCATGCTGTCGTGATCTCTCTCACGACAGCATGAATCCTCACTCAACTGCAGACCGAAGAACCTTTATCTCCCCCACACTCAAAATTGCTCCTGTACAATGGGACATTATGACCAAGATCACCAACGCTCAGAAATCAGATCCACCACTGCCGAACTGTCCCCCAGGCAAATCTTATGTTCCCCTCTTCCTCCGTTCTCCTCTCTGCTTCTGGTGATCCACCATGCAGGCTGACACCATAACCCATATCCAGAATTTTACCACATGCAATATGTCAAAAACTCCCAGACAACTTCCAGTCGGTTACTACAACCTTTCCCCATTCCTCAATGTCCCTGGTCACACATTTCCATAGACTTTGTTACCAATCTTCCTATCTCCCAAGGTCACAACACCATACTCACCATAGTAGATTGCTTCTCAAAAGCCTGTTGACTCATCTGTTACCAAATCTGCCTACTGCCTTAGAAACCACTGAACATCTGTGCAACTACATGTTCAGGTTCTATGGCTTACCAGAGGACATTGTCTCTGATAGAGGGCCTCAGTTCACCTCGCTGGTATGGGGCAACTTAACATTAACATCAGTCTCACTTCTGGTTATCATCCGCAGTCTAATGTTCAAACTGAATGAAGAACTCACTCGTTCAGACTGGAGCCACTATCTACTCTGGGCAGAATATGCCCAAAACTCTCTCCACAAACCCTCAACCAGGTTAACCCCTTTTCAAAGTGTGCTTGGCTTCCAACCTCCCTTTGGGGCGGTCGCGGCCTAATGGTTAGAGAGTCAGATTTGTAGTTTGCGGGTTCGAGTCTCAGGTCCGTCAGATTTGTAGTTTGCGGGTTCGAGTCTCAGGTCTGAGGTGAGACCCTTGAGCAAGGCACCGAACCCCCAACTGCTCCCCAGGTGCTGCAGCAATATGGCTGCCCACTGCTCCAGGTGTGTGTTCACTGCTGTGTGTGTGTTCACTGCTGTGTGTGTACACTTGGATGGGTTAAATGCAGAGCACAAATTCTGAGTATGGGTCACCATACTTGGCCACACGTCACTTCACTTCACTTTATTCCCCTGGTCAGGAGAACCCACAAACCTACCCACAGTCAATGACTGATTACAAAGGAATCTATCAGACAAATTATGCCTGTGTCATATCACCTGGCCTTGCCTTCCACTTATCACATCTCTCCCAATTTTTTTGTCTTTGCTCAAGCCTGCCGGTGGTCTGAGAGAGGAGGAGGACAGTGACAGGGCCCCCCACCCATCATAGTGGATGGCAAGGAGGCCTATCAGATGCGAAATCTCCTGGACTCTAGACGCCGGGGAAGAATTCTACAGTATCTTCTTGACTGGGAGGGGTCTAGCCCAGAGAAGCAGTCCTGGGTCAATTCAGAGGACATTCTCGACACCTCACTAACTGCAGAGTTCCATAGGACCCATCCAGATAGACCTGCCCCTCAACCTTGAGGAAGACCCCAGCATCGATTGCCTCCTCACATCAGGAGCCACTTGCAGGAGGGGGGCTCTGTCACAAACTTATCCTCCGTGGTTCCTCCCACTCACCACCTGACTTTTTTGTCCTGGGCTCCATTTCTCATGATCCTCATACCTGGAACTTACTGCTGACTGCCAGCCTCACCTGTTTCCCATTCCCCAGACTATTTAAACAGCTCACTTACATCCACTCCTTGCAAAGTCCTGGCTGACATGTTTTGCCATGGCTGTCATTTCTGAGTGTTCCATTTGTTTGCTGCCTGCCCTGACTCTGCCTGTATTTCGAAGGTGACTCTGTTTTGTCTTGGAAATTGTTACTGCTGGTGATCAACCTGACCTGTTTGCATTTCTGCTGTCTTATTTAATAAAGCCGCAAATGGATCCCAACTCTGTTGACCCTTCGTTAAACTTTGATGATTAGAACGTTCAAAAAACTATTTAAAATAGAAATTTAGAATAAATTTATTCTTTTTTTTTTTTTTTTATGATCTTGCTCACCCCAAATTTTTAAATGGTAGTGTATCGCAGTTTCATCAAAACATTAGGCTGCACAACTGTTTTCAATATTGATAATAATAATAAATGTTTCTTGAGCACCAAATCAGCATATAATTATGATTTCTGAAGACACTGAAGACTGGAGTTATGGCAGCTGAAAATTCAGCTTCGCTATTACATAAATAAATTACATTTTAAAATATACTCAAATAGATCACGCCTGTTATTTTTAAATTAGAGTAATATTTCACAATATTACTGTTTTTACAGTATTGATAATCAAATAAATACAGCCTTTGTGAGCATTCAAGTCTTCTTTTAAAAGACTTTTTACTTACACCAAACATTTAACCTGTAGTGTGTAGTATATGCCAAATTTACTGTTTGAGTTGGCCACTGTCAAATGTTATTTTGACTTCTCAAATATGTATTATATTACTCAACATAATTCTCCACCTTAATGCTTCCTTGATGACAGCTTTGAGGTAAGGCATGCTGTTCACTTCCTGTGCTGTTGGGATCCTGTCACTCTTTAAGACTCTGGTTACATCCTGATACAGAGCCTCTTGAGCTTCTGGATCTCTTGAGAGGAGATACAGCGCCCACAACATAGTGTTGGAGGTCTAAAACATGAAGAAGAACAAATATAATTTCAAAACTCATACGTATTTTGTTTAAACTGTCAAAGATACATTAAATGTCTCTTACTGTGTCCACTCCAGCCAACAGCAGCTCAGAAATACTTCCATAAACGTCTTTACTGCTCATCTTGACATTGGAAAGCAGGTAGGTGAGATACTCCCCAGCAACCTCCTGATTTGCATCCACACGCTTCTGAATGGCCTCCATCTTTATGTCAATCATTTTTCTGGCTATGCATAATCCATAAGTACAATACATCACCAAACTGCAAAACATGCCTGTATCTCTTGTAGTCTATCTTAATAAGATGTGTGAACTAACAAGCTTACCAAATTTGAATATTCCTTCCCAGCCATTAATGTACCACTGCCAAAATGGCAAGTAATTGCGAGTCCGGTTTGGCAGGAACACCACAGGCATGCTGTAGGTTAACATTTGTGCAATAGAATTAATGAAATCTTGTGTCTCGGCAGGAATCTCTTTCTCTAAGCAGCCAATGCGTGTCTCAAACAGAATGGATGATATCCCTGAATGAGAAAAAGATTTGTGGGTAAATGGAAAATGTGTTAAAATATTAGTTGGCACACTTGATAAATTGGCATGCATATTAATTGTAATAATAATATAAAGACTAAAATTTGTTTCATAAAATGGATGGATAGTCATGATTTTAGCCATGGTAAAATCTATGATTTTTGTTTTATGGCTGATCACTATTTTTGATTTCAACATTATTTCAGGGATCATACAGAAGAAGGATGCCACTTAGTGAACATTTTCAATGAAATAACTCTAATAATAAAACAATAATAATAAATCTTTTAAAAACTATTTTATGATGTTAAAAAAACCTCCATAATATGTCCAAAGTATTGTAATATGTAGACAAATGTTTAGTAAAAACAATAATCCCCACAAGGACAAGCTGTCTTATGAATATTTGTGGTCAGTAAGATTTTGTTGAAACAAATCAATACTTCCATTCACTAAGGATGCATTAAATTGACCAAACGTGACACTAAAGACATTTAGGTAACACTTTAGTATAGGAACCAATTCTCACTATTAACTAGTTGCTTATTAGCATGCCTATTATTAACGTATTGGCTTTTTATTAGTACTTATAAATCATATTTTCTGCATGACCATATTCTACACCTTACATCTTACCCAATACCTAACCTTAACAACTACCTTACTAACTATTAATAAGCAGCAAATTAGGAGTTCATTGAGGCAAAAGTCATAGTTAATGGTTTGTTAATAGTGAGAATTTGACCTTAAAATAAAGTATGACCGACATTTCTAATGTTACAATAGATTTGTAACATTCTATTCCAAATAGATGCTATAACTTTGAACTTTCTGTTTTTAAATGTTAATACAAATAATGATACCTGTTGTTTTTTAAGCAGTTATTTCATATAGTAGTGTCAGATTGCCTTCTAATTATCCTCATGGGAATATGTAGCTTTTAATGGAATTGTGACAAATCAGTTACACCCTTGGGAATATGTAAGCAAGTTGTATCTTCTATTGTGTGATTTTATTTCAAGCGCTTATGGAAAGGAAATACCTTCAAGGGAGAAGCGATAAAGCTCATTGGTCACGTTAGAGACCAGATCACCGGTGGGGCTCAGCTCCCGCAGATAGTAAATCCGTTTGATGAAGTCTGTGACCACTGCATTGACCACATCTCCATACTGAACTGAGTCCTTTGGATGCAGCATGCGTTTGTTTAGCACTGTCCGCAGTTTGTACCATTTCTCTCCTTCTCTGTTGAAGAACATATTGTCTTTTCAGAAGGGCAACAATAAACAGCACATCTAGCTAGAGTTCATAAGTTTAAATAACATCACACGACTACATAAGCCAAATGCACTTTGGCCTTATAAAATCTCCAGACATGACTAGTCTTGCATAATGTATAAGTTACAAACAAACCTATGTTACAGATACCAAACAACTGTATCAAATGTTTTTACTCTGTGAAAGGGCCATAGCCGATGCCTTTCATGTCACGGTACTCTGTCCACAAAGTCATGTCTCCTCTGGAAGGAAACTTCTCATCTTTTCTAAGGAGCTCCTCCAGTAAGTCCACACTGTTTACTGAAATGGCTTGAAAGTTTCCAGCATTCACTTTGTACATAGGGCCATAAAGCTGTTTTTCATATAACTGAAGAAATGAAAAACAAGTGGTGAAGAACAAAGTGTTAAAGTGCAATGTGCTAGTGAAGAAATATCTGGTTGATTTTGAGATAAATTGCATTGCATCTCCAAACTGTTTCAGATAAACACTGAAACAAATAAATAAACATCAGACTGAGATCACAACTAATACATTGAATTATTTAAAATTTTAAATTTAAATGTTCAATTATACAAGACAGTTGTTTCCTTGCTATTCAATGTCCTTAAAGGTAAACAAAAACCGTGACAGTCTGAGTACATAAAGGCAGGCATTAATCATTTACAGTCACATGATAAACCAGCTATAACTGTGGTATCTCTCTGTACCTGCAGCTCATGCATGCGATTCAGGTACCGTTTAAAGATCAGTCTGTACAGCATCCTAAAGGTTTTGATCTCTGGGAGGTCAGCCACAGTCTTGAGCTTTCCATGGCTGTCCTGGACAGTGACAGAGGCAGCAGCATTACCCACTGCCCCTCTCCTGATGTCCGTGGCCACTGTCATGGGCCTCAGAAAACCAAATCCGATCCTTCTTTCTGCAGAGCTCACTGCAAGACGAACAGCCATTATGGAAGTGGAGAGAAGAGTGAGGCAAAACACCAATACTGTTTCACATGGGAGGGAGAGGGAGGTGGGGCAAAACCTCTCTAGTTAACCCTTCACTATCTGCTGTAATTTAATACTGTGTGGATTTATGTTTTTAAAAGTGAAACACCATTATCATGCACATAATGATACTGTTAGAATATCATCATCAACTGCAAAATTTTTCTCATCGAGTAAATGTCATCATTTACTCACCATCATGTTGTTTCCAACCTTTGTCTTTCCTCTGTGGAACACAAAACCTGCTCTTTTTCCATACAATGAAAGTGAATGTTGTCCCTGGTCCCCATACTTTTTTCAGAAAACAGTAGTGTGAAAATTTGTTTGTTTGTGTTACACCAAAGTAATAAGGTCAGGCAGGTTTGGAATTACATTAAGGGCGAGGAAACAATGACAATTTTCATTTTGTGTGAACTATCCCTTTAAAATTCACCTTTCTTCCAGTTCCTACAGGGCATAGTGAACAAATGCAAACAAAAGGTTTTGAACCTTTCTAGAATCACATACCTGTGTTTACAATGGCTGTTTTCCTTGAAAGAAATTTGCTGTTTAGTACATTTTTTTCTTTCAATCACCTAAAAAGGTTAGATAATGTATATAATATTGATGTTATGAACAAAAAACAAACAAAAAAAATCGCTCTGAGCTAAGTAAATATTATATCCCACTTACACAATTACTGGACATGATTCAATATACACAAAGCAAATCTCAGGAGAACCGTAATTCACTAGCCATTTCTGCAAATGAAACACATGACTGTAAACAATGAGAAAGACAATTAGTACATAATAAATAGTGCATCTGTTGTTGCTTAACCAATAACAGTAACAACAGAAAAAATACACAAATTTTTCACAATTTTTGGGGATTTTATTACTCCAGTGCGTGAAAAGACTTCATCCAGGTGTAAATTTCAAAGAATGATTCATTAATTCTGTTTATCACTCGCCTGTTGCTCAGTCTGCATCATACAAAAGTCTGTATTGTCTGTATAGTCTTCATTCCTTTATCTCTGCAATGTTTTTGATGGAGCCAGTGGGGTCTGTCTTGTAGAGCATGAAGTGTCCTTGCACCTGAGCGGCGCTGAGTTCAGTGTGTGCTGCCAGCGCTTGCTCGGCGAACTGCTCAGCCTCAGCTGCAGACTCCTGAGGGTAAAACCTCCGGAACATCTGAGTCAGCTGCCAGTGAGAGCAGTAGCCCACATACTGCTTCAGATCAACACGACCAGGTCGGACAAGAGCTGGATCAAGTCTTCCGCACACAGAGAAGAAAAAAACAAAAAGGAGAGAAAAGAAAACAAAACCATGTTATAACAAGGAAAACACAGGTGTTCATAACTATTGGGTACTTACTTAAATATATAAAAGATTTATATGTATTAAATATAATTTATATTGATTTTATATATTAAATATAAACTATAATATACATGTTAATAAATATTCAATCATCTGCTAAAATCTGCTTATCGCTATCTTGAACTGTAAAACACAGTTTATTACCACTAATCTTCCTTGTGTTAATAGAGGCAAAAGTGCAAGACGACCAGGATTTTACATTCCAATGTATATCAAAATGAAAAAGTAATGCACAATGAACAAGTTACAGTATTGAGCTTGACCTCTCAATGAAATTAGTTGTCATAAATACAATTCGGGCCTCTGAAGATGCCACTCCATCCAAAGAATTCAGAAGTCCACTGAAAGTGAGTCTTCCCATGCCCTGATAGGCCAGTGGATCTGTGAGAACACATGGCAAGGAAGATTAAATGAGATCAACAAGAGCAAAAATATTCCATTGTGCTATTAATGCCATGGCTAGAGACCAGTCTATTAACATAATTAATCAAATGTAATTGTAATTACATTATATTCCAAACAGACAGTGAGTATTCAGAAGCACAACAGTCTGTGAGACATACTCTCTGTGGGCAGCATCTCTCGGCTGACGAAGGCTGCATCCACGTCCTCTAGCAGGATGATGCTTTGCTGTGGAGCGACACTCAGCAGGTGGTTGAGGCGATCATCAGACAGGCTGCGGTCACTGAGACTCATCAGACAGATGCTGTAACCCAGCTCGCCTGCTAGTGCAGTTCTGAAATACCACCAGAATGGTAAGACTTGGGACTTGCAGTCATATTATACCATTTAAAAAAAAAATAATGTTATTTGCACGGCAGTATTAAAAAAGCAACATGTACAATTTGCATTTTGTCTAGTAACAGATTATTAGAGTTAATAAATACATACATACATACATACATTATATATATATATATACATACACACACACACACACACACTCACCGGCCACTTTATTAGGTACACCTGTTCAATTGCTTGGTAACACAAATTGCCAATCACATGGCAGCAACTCAATGCATTTAGGCATCTAGATGTGGTGAAGATGACTTGCTGAAGTTCAAACCGAGCATCAGAATGGGGAAGAAAGGGGATTTAAGTGACTTTGAACGTGGAATGGTTGTTGGTGCCAGACGGGCTGGTCTGAGTATTTCAAAAACTGCTGATCTACTGGGATTTTCACGCACAACCATCTATAGGGTTTACAGAGAATGGACCGAAAAAGAGAAAATATCCAGAGAGCGGCAGTTGTGTGGACGAAAATGCCTTGTTGATGTTAGAGGAGAATGGGCAGACTGGTTAGAGATGATAGAAAGGCAACAGTAACTCAAATAACCACTCGTTACAACCAAGGTATGCAGAATACCATCTCTGAACGCACAACACGTCGAACCCTGAAGCAGATGGGCTACAGCAGCAGAAGACCACACCGGGTGCTGCTCCTGTCAGCTAAGAACAGGAAACAGAGGCTACAATTCGCACAGGCTCACCAAAATTGGACAATAGAAGATTGGAAAAACGTTGCCTGGTCTGATGAGTCTCGATTTCTGCTGCGACATTCAGATGGTAGGGTCAGAATTTGACGTAAAGAACATGAAAGCATGGATCCATCCTGCCTTGTCTCAACGGTTCAGGCTGGTGGTGGTGTAATGGTGTGGGGGATATTTTCTTGGCACACTTTGGGCCCCTTAGTACCAATTGAGCATCGTTTAAATGCCACAGCCTACCTGAGTATTGTTGCTGACCATGTCCATCCCTTTATGACTACAGTGTACCCATCTTCTGATGGCTACTTCCAGCAGGATAATGCACCATGTCACAAAGCTCAAATCATCTCAGACTGGTTTCTTGAACATGACAATGAGTTCACTTTACTCGAATGGCCTCCACAGTCACCAGATCTCAATCCAATAGAGCACTTTTGGGATGTGGTGGAACGAGAGATTCGCATCATGTATGTGCAGCCGACAAATCTGCAGCAACTGCGTGATGCTATCATGTAAATATGGACCAAAATCTCTGAGGAATGTTTCCAACACCTTGTTGAATCTATGCCACGAAGAATTAAGGCAGTTCTGAAGGCAAAAGGGGGTCCAACCCGGTACTAGCAAGGTGTACCTAATAAAGTGGCCAGTGAGTGTATATATATAATATATATATATATATATATTTATATTTATATATATATATTTTTTTTTTCAGGTATATGTAGTACTGTTCATAAGTTTGGGGTCTCTAAGATGTAATATTTTTAAAGAAGACTCTTATGCTCACCAAGGCTGCATTTATTTAAAATAGTAATATTGTGAAATATTATTACAATTTAAAACCACTGTTTCCTATTGTAATATGCTTTACAATGTAATTTATTTCTGTGATGGTAGAGCTGATTTTCAGCTGCCATTACCCCAGTCTTCAGTGTCACATGAAATCATTATAATATGCTGATTTGGTGCTCAAGAAACATTTGTTATTACTATCATCAATGTTGAAAACAGTTATGCTGCTTATTTTTTTGTTGTTGAAACCATGATACATTTTTTTCCAGGATCCTTTAATGAATAGAAAGTTCAGTCCTCGGTCCTCTAATATTCGGTCCTCTAAAATTCGGTCCTCTAATATTCATATTGTTGTAACTTTGCCCGTCTGCACCAATCTACACTCTGTATTAGGGCTGCAAAACGATTAGTCGTGATTAATTGATTCGAAAATAAAAGTTCATGATTACATACTATATGAGTGTGTACTGTGTATATTTATTATGTATATATAAATACACACACACATGTATATATTAAGGAAAAATATGTTAGATTTATATGTAAAATATTTATATATAATATAAATCATATACAAGTGTATATATATATATATATACAAATCCATACAATACATACAAACATTTTTTTAAATATACACATATGTGTGTATTTATATATACATAATAAATATACACAGTACATGCACACATATAGTATGTAAGCATAAACTTTTATTTTGAATCGATTAATCACGACTAATCTTTTTGCAGCCCTACTCTGTATACTTTACAAGACACTATTATTCAACTGTATTATGCAACTGTGCTTACATGAAGCTGCTCTTTCCACAGCCTGGGGGTCCATACAGCAGATATCCTCTCCTATATGGAATGCCTGATTGAAACATATTCAACAACAAAATTGGAATAAAATAAATTAATTGAAACATAAAAAGCAATACTTTTATTAATTATTACAAAGATTTAAAATTACATTAGAGACGTGCAGGCATTTTTGTCTTGATATGCAAGTATGAAAAATGCTTTTTCACCTCTGTCAGTGTACCACTTAGGATTGCCAATGAACTCCTTTACATCATCCACAATCCTCTCCGCCACACCATTCTCCAGCACTACTGAAGACAGAGGTCGTCTTCGCCTTGGAAACCCGAACGGCCTCCACTCTGCTCCAAGTGCAGTGTACATCACAGTTCGGCCCTCTTCCTGCTTTAAAGCAAGTTCACGTGCTGCACGGACACAGAAGCAATCATTAAGACTACAGCATTTTTCACAGCAAAGGCTGACACAACACTGCCGAATGAAGGAAAAATGAATAAAACAAAATCTAGCTGCTCATGCCTTCTTGAAGTATGTTGAAGAATATTTGCCGGTCTCTGCCCAGAGCAGTGAAGGTGACGGACTCCCAGGGCGTTCCAGTGTGCAGGTCCACCATCTGCTTCTCCCTGGTCCTCTCCACTCTGATCCACTTCCTGCCATACCTGAAAACACAAAGCCTCAGTCAGAGGGATGGATAACTATGTGCTGGACTGATCTCTGAGACAAAGTCAAATCAGCAGCACACTGGATGTAAACTGCCCAAAGTAATAACACAATATATTCGGATCTTACCATATGATGTGGTTGCCTGGACTTGGATGGAAGTCAAACTGTGTGTGGACTCGCCCACTCTCATGCTGCATGTATGAGGTCTCCACACTCAGATGCTGGGTGTGTTTGGCATGTTTAGTGATCCAGCTTAAGAGCCAGTGATAACTTTTGTCTCTGCTTGGGACCTCCAGCGTGATCATGTAATTTCTTCTGAAGAAGATCATGCCGACCTGTGCCCCTTTTCTGGCAACTGCAAGAGCTGTGCCAATACCAACTAGTCCAAATCCTGCCCCAAAGTAAGGGTTGTCCTTTAGGGCTCCGATAAAATCTGACAGGGTCATGATGAAGGTGTCTTCAGGATCTCTTATTCAATCAGGAAAAGCTTTTTTGTTTCTTCATTTGCAATCCTACATTCACAGCAGAGGAAGTGAAACCATTTTAATTTTATTTTTGATGAGAGACTGATTCAACATTATGGCAAGCTGTCACTGATCAGGTCTATCGTTTTATTTAAATAAATGCAGATTTAAGAAGTCTCTATACTTACGGCAGAGGAAATATCACACCGCATTTTACAAACAACATACTTTCTGTTTGCTTAAAATAAACGAAAAAGATGCGAATAATATGCAATAAAGCAAACCCTTTCTACATTAACCCAGTGTTGTAGTCTCTCATTGCAGAGTGAACAAATCATTATTTTTGGGTGAGTCGAATCTTTTCAGTGACTCAGTTGAACCGATTCACAAATCATTCCTGCATTAAATTCGCTTTATTTTGAACCAGTTCTTTCAGACGAACTGTTCAAAAGAGCCGATTCACTAAAATGAAACGAGCAAATCACATGGCGACCTCTGTGTTGTTTCCGTTGTTCAGGAAAATAGTTCCGTGTGAATTGTGTTTCACATTAATAGTTCCGTTGTGACTGTTTACGACACAGTCGCGTTATGACACTTTTAGGTATTCTTATAAATATCTGTCTGTAGATTGTGTGTATTTTAAAATGGATTATTCTCCACTATGTGTACTAATTTATGATGTCAGAATTAATTTTCCTCTTTGAACAGAAAAATCCGAGAAATGACGGCGCTTACATAGTTTCCATCCGCACAAGTGAAGGTAATTTCTTATATAATTTAAGTCATAAATAATGTGTATAAACATTATACAGTATTAATGCGTTACCACGCTCGAATAGTTCGAATAATATTCGAATATTTTCCTTTAATTGAACACATCTGCTGTTCCTCGAGGATGCGTTGTTTATTTGTTTATCAGAGCAAATGAAACACGAACCTCCGCGCAGGAGGGCCAAAATTTGTTTTATAAAAACATATTTTATCCAACAAAACATGTTCACATATTATTTAACGCACTCGATTAATTGCTTTATGTTCTTTATGTTAACAGACAAAACACTGATAAATCAGCTCTTTCAATCTCAAATCTGGTAATCCAGAAGCCAGTTAATCTCATATTGATCTCACTGGTGATGCAGAACAGTCGTGTTGCCCTGGGAGACGGACACATTTAATGGTCCTGATGCTGTAATAGAGTTTTACCCCTCTCTAGAGTTTATACCTCACTGACTGATGTCCTCCTGTCGAGTTTGACCTGAACATGGACCAACAAGAGCCTGGATGTGATGCAGAGCAACTCAAGCATGTGGAAAATAATGCAGCAGATACACCTGAAGGTAAAATACAACAATACTTATAAAACCATATGATTAATTAATTATATATTCAGTAAGACGTAGTCCTTTGGCATGCATGGGTCTCTGGAATATTTTATTTCAGTTGCTACATTCACATATCACTCTGTCTCCTCCTTACATAAGGAAAAATTACAACACAGATCAGTGTTTCATGTTTATTTATTTGTATATAAATCTAATGTACAATCAGTCTGTCATTACTGCAAAATAAACCAAGACAAGGTGATCCCTGAAAGAGTTTATTTTGCGAGAACAAAAGCTGACAATATTATCCTACTTATATATGGTATGAATTTGTCTTTTGTCTTTGACAGCTCACAGATAATAAGAAGTGTATTATTTTCTTTCTGTTGTAGCTTTGTCTCAGTTGAAGGGGACGGATATGCCTGTGCAACCTAGAAGCAAGAAAAGTGTAACCAAAAAACTGAAAGCATCAACAAAAAAGGGGAAAAAATATACTACCATTAGCCAAGAAAAGCCTAAAGGTAAATATCGTGAATGTTAAGAGATGCTGTAATTAAAATAATTGTAATCCCAGGTCTGATTTATGGCATCTTTCTGTTTAGTGGGACATGTTGCAGAGGGCACCGAACACATGTTTCGCACCAACATCTGTTCTGAATGCAGACGCTGTTTCAAGACACGCTCCCATTTGATAGAACACAGACGCATTCACTTTCCCGACCCCAGTCTGCAGTGTCCAACCTGCAAACACTACTTCACCAGCAAGAGTAAGCTACGCATCCACATGTTGAGAGAGACGGGACAGAAACTGCACCGCTGTCATCTATGTGAGTATGGAGCGGTGGAACGTAACTCTCTGCGACGACACCTTACCAGCGTGCATGGGCATCAAGAAGATGATGCTCCCAATGGAGAGCTGTTTAAGTGCCCAACTTGCCAAAAGACTTTCAGTCAGAGTCAGGCATTAAAGAGCCATATGAAGTCTCACAATAAGACACAAAATGGACAGCCTTTGCTTTGCTTCCATAAAAGCTGCTCATTTCAGTGTACAGAAAAGAAGCAGCTTCAAAAGCATGTGTTAGATGTTCACCAAGTTGAGGCCGTAGAGTGCCGTCATCACGCCTGCGGCGCCTTCTTCGGGAGCCTAGAAGACATGGAGAAACATTTCCGCACACATCAGGCTTATCACTGCCCCCACTGCGACTTCTCATGCTCAAATAAGAGCCTTTTTCAGCAGCACAAAAGACAAGGACATCCAGGGAATCAAGAACTGAACTGTAGCTTCTGCCCTTTCTCAACCCTCAACCCTGTAGAGTTCGATCAACATGTTGGTCACTTTCATGCCAGTGAGAAAACACACCACTGCTCACACTGCAGCTTTGTAACAGCTCACAAAAGAGTCTTGAAAAGACACATGCTGATGCATACTGGTAAGAGTGTTCTACTTAGTTCTTATAAATGTTTATAGGTATAATTCACTCAAAAATGAACGTTCGGTCATCATTTTTTCAGTCTTGTTATTTCAGCCCTGTGATTGATATTTACTTCTCTAAAAATCTCAAAAACAAGTAGTCCATGCAACCTGTGTGATATATTCCAAGTATTGTGAAGTAATACAGTATCTTTGTTTGAGGAACCAAATTAAATTTAGGTATCTTTCCCTCTGCTGTAACTCTCAAATTTCATAGTGTTTGCACAAAGCTATAGTTTAGCTGTAGCAAACTTGAAATACTGGGACTACTTTTATGATACTTTTGTGTTTTTGTCCTTCCGTATAAATCACCATCTGCTCTCATTCTATGGAAAAGAGCAGGTTGGACATCTTTGTTTGCATTTCACAGAGAAAAGAAAATTATATAGGGTTTTAAACAACGTAAAAGTAAAAGATGACAAAATGTTGATTTTTGAATGAACTATTCCTTCAGAATTACTCATTGGCCATTGACAGATGGATAACATTTGTATTTACAGGTGAAAAGCCCCACAAATGTACACTATGTGACTTCAGATGTCGCGATGAGACATACCTTTCAAAGCACATGCTGACGCACTCTAATGACAAACAGCACATGTGCTCAGAATGTGGATATGTTACGAAATGGAAACACTACCTCAGTGTCCACATGCGTAAACACGCAGGAGATCTAAGGTATGTACCTTGATTGAAACTGATATTAAAATATGATAATAAAAAGAAACATTTCCGCTAACTGACCTGCCTCACATCTCTTTCAGGTACAAATGTAATCAGTGTCCATATCGTTGCCATCGCATCGACCAGCTGAACAGCCATAAACTCCGTCACCAGGAAAAATCTTTAATCTGTGAGGTGTGTGCATACTCCTGCAAGAGAAAGACTGAACTGCGCAGCCATATGCAGCTCAAGCACTCCACAAATGCAGATCCACAACCTCCTGTTTACCAGTGCAAGTTTTGCCCTTACACAACAAAGTACCGGCAAGCCCTGCATAGCCACGAGAACTGCAGGCACACCCGGACACGCATGTTCCGCTGCGCACTCTGCCACTACACCACATTTAGCAACACCAGCCTCTTCCTGCACAAAAAGAAATCCCATGGTTATGTGCCTGGAGATGTGGGATGGCTTGAGAAATATGCAGAGAAAGAAAAAGAGCAAAGCTCTGCAGATTTGACGCACAACTTTTTCTCCAAAACCACAGTACCTCAGACTTCAAATTCGGAATATAGGGAAGAAACAGGTAATACAAAGTCTAATAGGACTATAGATGACTCAAAAGATATGTCTATAAATGATAATGAGAATGAAGCAGTAGCAGCCACTATTGGAGGAACTGAGGAAATGACTTTAGTACAGCAGGCCAGTCTTGATATTGAGTCAAGAGAAGAAGCAAGTAATATTTCTGAAGGACATCCAGCTGATGAAGAACATTGCGGCTCCCTACTTTTTGCTTCCCAAACCAGCCAGAGTAGCACACAAATGGTACTTGCAGAGACAGTAAATATACATGACAATGCCTTTGATTTTGAATCTCACACATTGCATACAGTCCACCAGAACTTCCCACAACCATCAGCTGATGATGATGACGATGCAGCTTACTGTGAGGATCAAAGTGACTCTGAAGACCTGCCACCGGTGACAGAAACTGAAAGGAGCATGGAGGGTCTCCATCAGGAGAAATGTGTAGAGGCCTCATCTTCTGAGACTCGTTTGCAAGTCATGAGAAAACAGGATAAAGACCAGGCTGAAGCCCTTGTACTAGAGGGCAGGGTGCAGATGCTTGTCGTCCAGACACGGGGCAATATGTATCAGTGTAGCCGCTGCTCCTATGTGACCAGAAAGCAGGCAGCATTAATCCGGCACTGCAAGTCGTCCTGCCAGGTCATGAAGGCAGGACTACGCTGCCAGGACTGTGGCATGCAGTTTAAACAGCAACGTTCTTTGAACACCCACCTCCGGAAGTGCCGGTCACTGCAGAGGCGCAGAAAGAAGTTTGATTTTGCTAGCACTGTAGGTACATCAGGGAGTTGTGTAGGTAGTTCAGGGAGTGATGCATCTATACAGGTACAGAGTGCAACTCTTAAATCAAGATCCTTCACAATGCATCATGAACCTGTTGAAGTCACCGATTCTACAGGTTCAAGAGTACAAGGTTCAGCTGAACCTGAAGGCCCACTGTCTGCTATTGTAACTACTGTAGCAAATGAGACTGATTCATTGACAAGCAGAACCAAAGGAGGGCAGGCAACTGTCGAGAGTAGAAACAAGCTAGCAGAAGAGGAGGAGTTGGTAAATGATGAGATCTCTGGGTATACTGAAGATGATGGTAGGTATACTTGCAGAAAATGTCCTTTCTCATCTGTTAGGAAAGTCACAATAGATCGCCATTGTGCAACATGCAGAGGAAGCACCCATAAGGTATATCTAGCTGAAACAGGAGAGCAGTTTGAGCAAGAGGATAATCCTAGTGACTCAGACCATGATCAGGAGGAAGATGGGGCAAATGACTCAGAAAGAGATTCAGGAGAAGAAGAGAGACCCCAAGACCCCAAACCTCGATTCTCATGTCCCAACTGTCCTTTTCTCTGCCACCAAAAGAGAGCTCTAACAAGTCATCAGATAAAGGGCTGTTTAAAACCAGGTGAAATACAGTGTCCACAGTGTTCATTTGTTGCCAAATCAGAAAAATCTCTCAACCATCATATCCTAGGTCACAAGAAAGACAAGAAGGTTACTAGAGGTAAAATATCCGGCAATCTGCAGTGCAATCTTTGCTCCTTCACCTGCAAGCAAGAGCGTTGCCTGACACAGCATGTTGCTGTGAAGCACGAGGGAGTCCGTCCTCACCAATGCCGCTTCTGTTCATTCAGCACAGTCCGTCGATACCGTTTGGAGGCCCATGAGTCCATGCACACAGGTGTTGGGAGACATAGCTGTGAACTCTGTGGCCAAACTTTCGGCACCACATCCAGACTACGCTTGCACCATCAACGCATTCATGACAAACAGGCAACACACTTCTGTTCATTTTGTGACTACAGAGCTTATAACCTCAATGACATCAACCGCCACAACTTGAGCTGCCACACTGGTGATCTTAGCTACCATTGCAGCCAATGCAATGCACGTTTCAGCTCCGAAGTTGCCCTGAGGCAACACTCCAACCGAGCACATCCAGATGTGAACAGCTTGTCTTGCACCCAGTGTAGCTTCACCTGCAGCTGCCAAGCTGCTCTCAAAGCGCATATGCAGCACGACCATTCTGAAATCAAGACAAAAGATCCTCAAAATGGTACAGAAAAACAAACTAAGATATCCATCACCCATCAGTGCTTGGTTTGTTCCTTCAGCACCCATAAAAGACTCCTGCTGGTCCAGCACATGTTAGATGAGCATGAAGATGGACCAGCAGAGGAGAAAACTCTGAAGTGTGATGTCTGTGGTTTCTCTTGCACCCACCAAGTGGTGTTTGACCAGCATGTGCGGTCACATGGAGGAACCTGCCTCTTTAAGTGCACTGAATGTGAGTTTTCCACCAGGAACAAGCAGAAGATCACTTGGCACATTCGAATCCATACAGGAGAGAAACCTTACAGGTGTGAGAAGTGCAGTTATGCATGTGCCGATCCTTCAAGACTGAAGGTATGAAGAGCTATTATCCAAGATGGTGATTGAAGGTTTAGGTAATTGATTTTTTATGTCCAGTTCTGTTGGTGCTTCCAATTTAATTAATCTCTCTTTATTTTAGTATCATGTGAGGATTCACATGGAGGAACGCAAGTATCTCTGCCCAGAATGTGGCTACAAATGCAAATGGGTCAACCAGTTAAAGTATCACATGACAAAACATACAGGTAGCTATGTGATTTATAGTCTAACTTATGCTAAATGTAAAGTTCCTGCACACCTTGATGTTTATCTTTCTTTCCAACAGGCGCTAAACCGTACGCATGTGAGGACTGTGAGTACCGCACCAACCGTGCCGACGCACTGCGCATCCACCGGGAGACACGCCACAGAGATGTGCGTTCCTTTATATGTGAAAAATGCGGAAAGGCTTTCAAGACACGTTTCCTCCTCAAAACACACCAGAGAAAGCACAGTGAGGAGCGACCTTATGTGTGCTCCATATGCCAAAGGGCGTTCCGCTGGCCTGCGGGTCTCCGCCATCATTACCTGTCCCACACCAATCAGCTGCCGTTTTACTGCCTCCACTGTACATATCGAGCCAAACAGAAATTTCAGGTTGTGAAGCACCTTCAGAGACATCACCCAGACTTGCCTGTCCAAGATGGTGTGGGTAAAGACCAAGAGGGCTCTAATATGGGTACACAAAAGACCTGGATTAGGGAAGAGGAAGAAAGACAAGAAAATGGGGGGGACATGTAGCTGTGTTTCTGTATGCATTTCAATTGACATTTCTTCATTTTATAAAAGATTTACATATAATCATAACCCTCATTCAAACCACACTGAATAAACATTTTACAGTATATTTATTCCTGTTATTACGGTTTATTCCTTTAAATGACATTTTCCAAAGATAAAAACAATATTTACCTGGGCAAGTACGTACATAATGAGAATATAAGAGTCATTTACTTTGAACACTTGCTTTCAGGTTATTTATAAAAGGTACTTAACCATGCTCAGTTACATTAATTCAGATAATGTACAACCTTAAGAATGCATTCTGCCCCAACTGTATAACCTTCAAGCAAAAAAATAAAAAATAAATAAAATGCATTTGATTTTTTGATTAACAGTATACTCAGTATTGCATAGATAAACAACTAAAATTAAAATTTGATTTTACCAAAAAGGCTTTTCTGCACCATTCTTGGAGGTCTATTTTGACAACAAGGCACTACTAACACCATGCAGCTACTATAGAGGTACTCTTAAAAAAATAATGCTAGTTGCTATACGTTTTTGTTTTAATGCAAGGATTAGTGATTAAATAATATTTTGGTTTTGTTCAAGTATGTTCAAGTATTTTTTAAGCAAAGCACAAGATAAAATGTTTTCTCTACCTTTTTACAGCAAACTACAGATTTGTCTGAGGAATATTTAAGCATTGTGAATAAAACTACGAGAATTGTGAACATTGTGAAGACCTAGAATTACAGCTCTGTGATTTTGATATGAACATAGATGGAGGCTGGATGGATACTTGTTCCGTCTTTGGACAACAGATGCACATGACGATATCCTGTAAAAAAGAAGCTTTTTGTTATTTACAAGAAAGCCAAATTAATTTTCAATGACTTTATAGTATAGGCCTAAAGACACTGGGTCTCATTCACTAATAATAATACTAATAATGTATTATTATAATACTAGTAATATAATAATGTAATATGTTTCAACTGGTTCTAAATTTTATCTTAAATTTAAAAAATAGAGAAAGTCCAGGCTTATTGATGAATGAGGATTTCTATATGGAAACATTCACACACAGGCTGTGTTTGCATGGTTATTGAATAAGACCCAGTTTTTTGAACTTATATATTATTATAGACCTACCTGGTTGAATACAGGTAAAAGGTATAGTGTATTGCCCTATGAAGTCATTCCTTGATGCTTTATCATAGTCTTCAACTACAAAACGCACCAGTGCCAGTTCAGGGGTGTGGATTGTGAACTGCAAGCTTTCATTCCAATGTGGGTTGAATCCTGTCCAGATGAAAAAAGTAGAAAAATCACTGCCATCAGCAGTACATAAATAGGATTCCTATGGTTTGAAAATTATGGAAACTTGTCACCTTAACAGGTTACATTATTAAAGTTACAAACACATACTGTATTATGCACAATTTCCATTTGTCTCTCTTGTAGTAATTTGGCAACACTTCAGTCCATTTAATTCTCATTTCCTCACCATTGTTGTCAATGTATTTGGTCTCCTGTTTGGCTTGATCCAAAGGAACGCCATAAATTTCCACCCTTACCAGGGGGTCTACAATGGACCATTCTTTTTGCTTTACTTTAGGGAGCTGTTGTCCACTAATAACCTAAAAAGTGATGAAAACAAAGAATCGACAAATAAAATCTCAAAATAAACCTGCAGAGGGAACACAAATATTGTTCAATACCTTAACATAGAACAGTAGAGGGTGGTAATCATCACGTTCTTCAGGATTTTCAGGATCAAAGAGTCTCTCTTTTTTGCGAAGGATCTCAGGTTTTAGGATGTAGCCACTGCAGCCATTCTGAGTAAACAACCCATCATTAAGATCCATTTCCATCCCTGCTGTCTGGAAGTTTAATGCCACTATGAATCAGAAACGCATTAATGTAAATACACTGGCCACTTCACAACACATTAGCTGTGTTTCCCTATTCATCTTTACATGCTCATGCTCACAATCTTCCACTTTGTAGTACTGACATAATGGTGAGTAGTACAATATCTACCACACTAACCAATCTGGCATCCCATGTTCCACATGTCCATTGGACAGTAATTTGATGAATCTGTCCTCATTCCACTTGGATACACTCTTGTCAGCTGCCTGGTGTTATGCAGCACAAAATCTGAACCTGACAGACAAAAAAATAAGAATTCATAATAAAAAAAATTTAATTATTCTTACATATTGGTCCTATTTCTATTTAGATCATTTTTTTATATTTTATATAGAAAGGAAAAAGCAAAGAGCTGTTAAAATATTCATTTTGTATTCCACAAAAAAAAAAATTCTAAAATATTCAAACTACACTTTTAAAAAGAATTTCTAACCTGCTTCCTTTGAATATTTACGGGCTTTCGACTCAGAGAACGATGACATCTCATTAGGCTTAGCAGAGGTGCGGGAATGCTCAAAGCTGTGGAAATGTACACTCTTACAGAACATAAGGTCTGAGAGCTCCTTGCATAGATTTTGCTTCGATTTCTACATGGGGCAGGAGCAAACAATCAAAACAATGTTGAACAAAGGGGGTGGAAAACACTGACAGACCTTTTCCTCAGTTTCTCAATATTTCCACTGGTACCTTGCCATCTGTTGGCGGACTCTCCGTTACCGGACTGTCCTTATTCATTTCTGTTGCCTCGTCCTCATCGCTGACTTCACCTGTGGGGTTCTCATTGTCAATCTTCTTCCCTTTTAACAGGATTTTCCTCTTAAGTGCCTGAAAGAAATTATGCAACAAATAGACTTGCTTGACATTCCTAATAATATATTATATAATATAGAATTTAAACAATATTAGAAATAAAATATATAGACACTTCAGTCCTAAGTGAAAATCCTTCTATTTTGCATTTTTCTAATTTATTAAAAAAAAATATTTTCAGTAAAAATGATATTATCTGCATAACAATCAAAGTGAGAAGTTGTAAAATTTGCATAGCACAAACATTCTTTTTATTTCGAGATTTATATGAGAAAATACCAAACTCAATATGGTCTTAGACTTTTGGGTCCCACAGTATTAACAGATCAATACATATATATAAAAAAAAAATCAATATCCTATAATAGAATATATGAACCTGACGTCTTCATATGTGATCATTAATAGTTAATGAAAGTGCCCATTGCAGTACCATGACTATAAGAAAATAAAATATTTTAAGATCCATGGCAGGCATCCATGTTTTTCAAAAAGAAGTCATTAAGAGCAGTTAAGTTAAGTGCACCACTATCTATAAGGCACTGAATAGCTCACCTCTGGGGATGGCAGTTCACTGGAGACTCCATCTACTGTGTTCGTCAGTAGCATATCACCTAGAACGTCTCTGAAATATCGAGCCATGACTTCCTGTTGCTCTATGCTGCAGTGGTTTTCAATGGACACGATGAGTGGATACTCAGAAGCCTAAAAGTAGGAATGACGGTAAGATTAATACATCTGGAAACAGATTATTATGTATCTGTGCAAATAATTAATATTACCATCAACAACAATATTATATAACAACATTAATAGACATTAATATCAATAATGCAAACAACAAAGTAAATAATTATGAATAGATATTCATATTAATATTTATATTTGAAATATAGATCACCTTGAAGGCATAATTTTCAATAGTAGTAATCACATCTTTGAGGAGAATCTTGGACGTCAGTGTGTGTCCATGATAAACTACCGGCTCTCCATTCGATCCATTCCAGCAGTCCACCTCTACACACCTGCAGCCTCGTTTCAGTGCCCTTCAGAGGTTCAACCCAGCACAAATAAACAACCACTGTCATGAACACAAAGAACAAAGTGTAATGCTTTCAACTAGGCCAGAGATGCCCAAACCAGGACCCAGGGGCCAAAGTTGGCTTGTGATGAAATTTGATTTGGCCTGCCATTCCACACCACAAGAGGAGGGAAAAAATTACATATTCAAATCTTCATTTCTAATGTATGTTTTAGTTTTTGTTATTTAAATTTGTGTTTCATTATTTTAAAAAGTTAAAAAATAATTTGTACACTCAAATTGGTTGAAAACAACCCAATCGCTGGGTTTGTCCATATTTTACCCAGTGCTGGGTTGTATTTATCCCAGCATTTTTTTAGAGTGTATGCAATATAGTTGGATAAAATGCTATATTTGGGCATCTCAGAACTAGGCAGTTTCAATTTCTCTGAAGTTATTGAACAGAAACATTATTATTACATGCATGAAAGATGTTACTACATACATGCTCATAAAAACCTTTTCCGAAAAAGTTTGAATCTGTGAAATCAAGTAGACACATGGCTGTATTACCATAAACAGGCAGAACTCACTGGATGTAGGCCTCAACGCTGCTTGGTCCTTTTAGCTGGTCCTCCATCAGATAAGTGTTGTGTGATGAGGAGATGTAATAGTGGGCGAGAGGTTGGCTCATGTCCTGAAAAAGGTCCTGCCGCTCTGGATTGAAGATGGATCCCTCAGGAGACGTCAGGTACATTAGGAACCCATCGACTGACATTGAGTGATTCATTCTGGCTGTACCATAAGACAAAATAAAACATCCTCTCTGTTCAATCTTCAAGCATTACTCAGTAATTGGCATGAGTAAAGGACCACTTCACTGTTGCCCATGCAGCGATCTAGATTAAGTGCTCAACTACTCCATTATTAAAAGAGCATCCAAACAGGCAAACAAATAATTTTTCAATTAAATTTTTAACCCTCAAATCTTATATCTAAAGCAAGGGTCTTCAACAGGGGGTGCATGATCCCTAGAGGGTCTACCATTTACTGCTCAGTCTCAAAAATGTTTTTTGAAAGAAAATATGATTGAAAAATATATGAATTAAGCTATATAAATGCTATATTAAGCTAACTTCAAGCAAAGCAAAAGAAGCTAAAGTTCAGTTAAATATTTCATTGTGCCTAACCTACCATATTAAAATGTATAAATAAAATTTATCAGAATTAATTATACAGTATATTAATTATATATTCATATATATCACAAAAATGATAACTGAAGAGTGTAGTATAGTGGTTGATGATGGATCATGACCCGTGTCTGAAGGCTCATAGCGATCGATCAGCTGAAGGGCATGTTCATAACTGCCCTCCCCCTCTAGCTGTTCCTCTCTCAGGAACTCCTCCAGATCACACTGGGATAGACTCTGCCCATCACTGGAGTAATCCTGGAATAAATCCAGCACCTCTGTTCTCTCAGTAAGCATTTTATAGAACTCCACAAACTCCTGATCCTCCAGGGTTCCTGACTTAGACTTATCTGCCATCTGTGAGAAAATGTCAACAAATGACAATGAGGTACAACACTGTGAAAATGTATGATGCAAAATCACATAAGCAACACATAATTACCATAAAAAGACAGCATGCATGTTCTTCATTCATGTCCACGTTCATCATTTTCAGTAATTTTTTTGCCTCCTTAAAATTAATTCTGCCATCCTTGTTTAGATCTGCCTTCAAAAACCAGTCTGAGATCCATCTGAGCGGAATGGTTTAGGTTGATAATTTAAGTTGATAGTTAACAGCTGGACTTCATTAACTATCTATCTATCTATCTATCTATCTATCTATCTATCTATCTATCTATCTATCTATCTATGCCTTAATATTTTCACAAGTAGTTCTATAAAGCTACTTCAAAAGGGCAGAAATGAAGATTTCCATAACAAGGATACTGGTCAAGTTTGGTGCTCTCATCCATGTTCTCCATGTTCTCCGTGAGGGCTCTGATGCCCTGAATCCAGGCCTGAGCTTCCTTTGCTGAATCAGCCACCAGGTCCAGGTTTCCCCTACGGCCGCGAAACACCAGAGTGAAACATCTGTCAGCAGGAAACTCATCTGCCACACTGAGAAGCATCTCAGACTGATGTCCCTCACGAACAGCTTCTACATCACTGATGGAGACTGAAAAAATGTAAAGACAATAGAAGCTTTGCTTGGTTTTTGATCAGAGCACTCCACCTCAGTTTTTAATAAACTCAAAAACTCACAGTTTTTTTTTTTTTTTTAAATGTGAACCAGTGCTTGAAAAGACAAGCTTCATTGTTTTTAATTCTTCCTGCTTTACTATTGTTCTTAGTGAACCAAAAGAGCTCTGGACTTCCAACTACTCTCATGTCTGATCTACTTCCCTGACACACCTACTTTTAGTCCTCATCACAAAAACCACTAATATATACCTTTTGGTTTCATTTCAAAATTACCTTGAAGTACAATCAATAACTGCTGATACTTCAAGACCATTATTTTCTATGCAATTGCTAATGGCGTTCACACATACAGTATAAGCCTTTTTGTTTTGGCAGTCCATATGTATTTTCTTAAATAAATCATTAATTTTTAGCCCATTTTTGATCAATTATACCCAATTTTTAAAACTAGACCTGAACTAACATGATTACTGAAGCATTTAAACCATCATAAATATTAAACATCAACTCGGTAAGGGCGTACAGGTAGAATAAGAGTTTATTGCCCAGCTGGATTTATATGCGATAGTCTTGCAGTCCTCCTGAAGTTTGTAGTGCCGCTGACGCTTCCACATACGAGACTTCACCTTGCGCAGAAACATCCCTGCCTTCATGGCTTCAAGGTTTTGATGACCCTCTTCACCTGCCAAAGAATGAGAAATGGCCATAAGCGATATTCAGAAACACAAAGCTTATTTTAAACACGCACACACACACACACACACACAGGATGACTTACAGCATGTTTGAGGTGATTCCATTTTCTAATTGTTCACCTTTTCTGCAGACACAAATGAACATTAATGTATCACCATCTCACCAAAAATTCAAATTTCAGTCTACAGATGCTAAAGACCTGGTGCTCATGTGTGCTTTGAGGTAGTGATAGTAGCTTCTTCACGGGACACTGTCACCATACTTCGGAAAGGGAAGTATTGGACTACAGTGAACTGGTACTGTATTACTGTATTATGTTGACAGCTGGAGTTTCTCTGAGTTGTATGTGGTAGAGAAGTCAGAGTAGTTTTGTAGTAAGATGTATTTGTATTGAGAATTTCCATGACACTCCTTATGCACTATGATGAAACAAGAGCTCATAAGCTTTTTTTTGTCAGTGAAATCACAGACATGCTAAATAAAATCTAGAAATTGGCTGATTGCATAACTATTGTACCCTATTTTACAAGGGGGGACAACTTTCTAGTTAATTTCCTCAAAGGAAAAGCATGTTCATTCAGGCAAAAGTGAAGCAGTGCAGTCAGGCGAGTCATGAGTCATGGCTAAATATTTCTCTGAGATCCACACGATCCTCTGCTGGCATCCTCATTATGTTCTGTTATATCCCAAGTGGATGAAGTAGAATCTAATTTTGCTCTTTCCTGCCATTATTCAGTATTAAATAAATGGATGTTGTATAGCATTACCAGACTTCACTGTGATTTGAACCCTAAATAAAGCCATTAGCCAAAAAAAGTGTTTGTTTTTTTTTTTCTTCTAAATGTGCCTTTACACAATATGCAAATATTGTACAAATGAAGACCATAATATGCTCTAATGTGAGCCCCTAATAACAGTAAATGCTGACAAAGTAATGTTGTAAACAGCAAAGAGAGACTGGAGAGGGCTGCAGACAGCTAAACCAAACACTAAGGAGTGACACAGAAAAAGAGGATAAAGAGAACTCACCGGATTAAAGTACGTCTGATGAACTGACATCTGGTGGAACTGAAAGAGCTATTCGGGGAGGATGGGCTCTGCTGTGTCTTTGGCTGCTGCGTGTGAAGGGCTGTGAAAACAGAGCCGCAGCCCAGGCTGCTTCCACAGTGATGCACAGCCAGCCTCCTTCTTACACCCCTTCCTCTGCCTCATTCCTTCCTAGACACTCCCACTTTTCCTTTTTTCCCTGCCTTATTAGGTGCAATAGTCTGTTTTTCGCTCCTGCAAAAAAATCATTATCAAAAAATAATAGCTCTACATTAAATACAGAACAATTTGAAACAGTCTGTTATAAACTCATGATTATAAATTCATGAATTTTAAACAATTTTACACCATATAAAATATCTGCATATAATATTACACAAAAGACACAATTTGTACAATGTACATTACAATAAATAAATGAATTATGAGAAATATAAATATATATTTTATATATTATTAACAATATGCACAGCCTTGAGGGACTCTTCCTTGACAGTTTGTTTCCAGAATGTCAGAATTATAAACCTATTTAGACACCCAAGCATACTAAATCAGCAGGATATACAAAATGGTCAAGTCTTTCCCAAGCACAACCTACATTTACACTTATATTTACATAAATTCATTTGGCGGAAGTGACTTACAAATGAGGAAAGATACAAATATAAGCAAAGCATGGAAATGCTGTCAAAACTTATACTTGCTGTAAACAGGGCTGGCGCAAACTCAACTGCCGCTCAGAACTGATAACAAATTTGGCTTGATGCCAAAGACCAAAACATCCTTGTTGAAAAAAATAGCATATGCTGGTTAGGTATGTTTTGATGCTGGTTTATGCTGGTCCTTTGCTGGTTTATACTGGTCCTTTTGCTGGTTTATGCTGGTCATGTGCTGGCAAAGAACCAGCATAAACCAGCAAAGAACCAGCTTAAACTAGCAAAAGGACCAGCAAAGGACCAGCATCAAAACATACCTAACCAGCATATGCTGAGGGGGTTTTTCTGCAGGGATTTGTCTTCACTTATTTAATTTGCTCTATTAAACAAATATTTAAGTCGGTAATGTCTCAATGATGTTTGATAGCTTAACAAATATGAATTGTTCTTCATATTTGCGTGTTTAATAAACAAACTCCAGCTGGTTCAAATGCAGCAGCTAGAGTTCTTACTAGAACCAGGAAGTATGACCACATTAGCCTGGTTCTGTCAACACTGCACTGGCTCCCTATTAAACATCGTATACATTTTAAGATCTTGCTAATTACCTATAAGGCCCTGAATGGTTTGGCACCTCAGTATCTGAGTGAGCTCTTATCACATTATAGTCCTTCACGTCTGCTGTGATCTCAAAACTCTGGCCATTTGATAATACCTAGAATATCAAAATCAACTGTGGGCGGCAGATCATTTTCCTATTTAGTGCCCAAACTCTGGAACAATCTACCTAACACTATTCTGGAAGCAGACACACTCTGTCACTTTAAATCTAGATTAAAGACCCATCTCTTTATCCTGGCCTACACATAACACACTATTGCATTTCTATAATTCAAATCTGTTAAAGGATTGTTAGGCTGCATTAATTATGTCATCCGTAACCGGGTACCCAAAACACCCAATGTACTTGTTACATCATTAGAAGAATGGCATCTAAGCTAATATTAGTCAGTTTCTGTCTTATTCCGAGGTCACCGTAGCCACCCAGATCCAGACCGTATCCAGATCAGATGGTGGATCAGCACCTAGAGATGACCTCTACAGCCCTGAACGTCAGCGGAGACCAGGACAACTAGATGAGCCCCAGAGATTGACCCCCAGTGAAGTCCCTGTCTCGGCTATCGGGGACAAGACCACAGGAACCAGATGAGTCCTTTGCACAATCTGACTCTGCTGCAGCCTAGAATTAAACTGCTGATTTTGTCTGGCCAGAGGAGAATGACACTAGTATTTCGACACACTATTTCCCCGTCTAAAGCTGATGTAAAGCTGCTTTAACACAATTTGCATTGTTAAAAGCGCTATACAAATAATAGTGACTTGACTAGTGACTTGATATTGCACTTATACTGTAGGTGAACTGTTTTGAATGCGACAACGTTTGCGTCACGTTATTCATCTCACGTGACACACGGTGATCATCATGGCGGCCACCTCTGTGTTTCAGAGAGTGAGAACGGGCTCGAAAATCGGAGCCCAATATGATCAGGAGGGCAATCTCATCAAGGTAACACTGAAAACAAAACACTCTAACTCTCATATGCGCATATTTGCGTTTGCAATCAGCTTTTATTGCTTTTAATGTTATGCATTCAACCAATCACTTTAACGTATCAGTTAAACAGAAGCGCATTCGTATTGTGTTCTTCTTGTAAAGAGACATAAAGTAACTTACACTTATATAAATGAGGATAAACGCGTTTGCTAAATCAATACATTTAGCCTAATATATAAATAGTTATGTCATACTGGGTGAAGAAGTCCTGCTGTTTAATTTTACTTTTAATATAACTGAAGTTTATTGTCAGGAGAATGTAATGTACAGTAATATAGGCTAAATGAATGTGCATTAAGAAAAATAAATAACAGGTGTAATATAATATGTGAGGTATCTGCAAATGCAATTTAAAAATCTCATTCTACACTTTGTAGATGCATTTTTGGAAGTGTTTGGATATACTGTTTATTTTTATTTAAATTTGCTGAGTCTGTACAGTCATATACTGACTGGTGTGTGTTTTGTGATTGACAGGTGGAGACACGTGAGGATGAGGAGCAGAGTGTCAAGCTTGCTGAGATTTTGGAGCTGTTGCTCGCTGCTGGTTATTTTAGAGCACGCATTAAAGGACTGTCACCCTTTGACAAGGTATGTCAGACTTTACACATCTGTACCAATCAAATTACAGTGTGTAATTATTTTAATTATGAACAGTCTCTGTTTGTATTTTAGGTGGTTGGAGGAATGACCTGGTGTATAACTACATGCAACTTTGACATAGACGTTGATCTACTTTTCCAAGAAAATTCCACCATTGGTCAAAAAATGTAAGTGTGTAGAATAAACAGCATTGCAACATAAGAAGAATGAAAACTGAGCGAAACGTTTCTGCTTGGATCGAACTGAATGTGATTATCTGGATCCTTTCCTTTTAAGTGCTCTGACAGAGAAGATCGTGTCAGTTCTGCCCAAAATGAAGTGTCCTCACCGATTAGAGCCTCATCAGATCCAAGGGTTGGATTTCATCCACATCTTCCCTGTTGTACAGGTATGTGTACACCTATATATCTTTGGCACTGAAAAGAGCTGAAGACCTACGCTACCATTCAAATGTTTGGGATCAGTATGATTTTGTTTCTTTTGCTCACCAAGGCTGCATTTATTTGATCAGAAATAGAGTGAAAATAGTAATATTGTGAATTATTACAATTCAAAATACCTGATTTTTTTAATATATTTTAAAATGATTTTTTTTCCTGTGACGATAAAGCCATTACTCCAGTTTTCAGTTTCTCATGATCCTTCGGAAACTATTTTAATATGCTGATTTGGTGCTTAAAAATATTTCTTTATATTATCAATGCTGAAAACAGTTTTGCTGCTTAATATTTTTGTGTAAACCATGATACATAGCTTTCTGGATTCATTGATGAAATAAATGCATTGGAAATAGAGTTCTTTTGTAATGTTATAATTCAATTTTGATTAATGCATCAATTTCTTAAAAGAAAAAAAATGTACTGACTCCAAAATTATGGTATAATTAGTTTTATAAATAGTGACTTATTGTTCTGAGAAACAGTGCAAGAATACTTACGATACATCTTTTGCTACATCTACAGTGGCTGGTAAAGAAGGCGATTGAAACCCGGGAGGAGATGGGAGATTATGTCAGATCATATTCCATTTCTCAATTCCAGAAAACACATGCATTTCCTGAGGTAAGACAACAGGCCAACACTGAAATATAATTACAAAGTATTAACACTGTAAAGTGTCAAATATTTTACATCTGTAATCTTGGAGTCTCAGTAAATGTGTTTGTTTTAGGATGAGGAGTTTGAATTAAGGAAGGAGAGAGCCATCAGCACTGTAGTGAATGTGTGTGTAAGTATCCGATAAGCTTTTATACATCAACAACATATCATGAGCTTTAAATTATGATGCTTGGCTGACTGGGTTTAAATTCAGCCTCTCTGCTGAATTTAATATTGCCCCCCATGAGAAACAGCTGCAGCACTGATATGCCATCCGTTTCTCTTCCTTGTATTTAATAATAGAAGATTGTGAGATGTTGAATATGTTGTAAATTGTGTTTGGGTGTAGGAGGTTTATGCTCCTCAGAGGCGTTATAAGCGGCAGGTGGATGCTGGGGAGCTGCTGGATGAAGAATCTCGGGTTCATTCTACCTTGCTGGAGTTCGGCAGGTACTCTATCTCTTCCTTTACAGGACTCGAGGACTTTGTACTCTCATCATGTCCAAATGGAAGTGAACCGAGAGTTGTTACTGTGTTGTGTACTTTAGGCTTTTAAAAGAGAGTAGTTACTTGAGGAGTTGATTAAAAACATTAAAATATGGTGCCAAAATTGTAGTGTTTTTTTAGTATATTAGGGGGACCAATTTTTATCCAGATTCTCTTTCATTCACCCTCTCTTTTGTTTTCTTCATTTTCACTGGTCTGTTTCCTGGCTCATTGTATCAGCATTTCAGGGTCAGACAAAATCTCCATTAATTCTGTATTTCTATCATCATCTTGTTCTTCCCTTTTTCTTTCTGTCTGTCTCTTTTATTTCACTCATCAATCCGTGCCTTCTCATATCACAATATACTTGCAGTGAGTATGACAGAGGTTCAGTTTCTGGGAATGGGAGTGATTGGGTCAGATTGGGTTTGCATCAACTGCATTAATGTCTTTAATTTTGCATCTGCCCAAGTGCTGTTTTTCACACATTGCATCTAAATGTATTAGTCGTGTGTAATTTCCTGTCATGTGGTGTGTTGTGCCTGTAGTGTGATGTGTTTTGAAACCGACTCTTGCAGTGAGCCGCATGTTGTCTGTAATGTGAACATAAAGCATTTAGAATTCCTTCTTTTCTGTTTTTTCTAGGCGCTATGGATTCAGCAAACAGTCTAAAGCAGGCACGGTTAGTATCAGATGTTGTTTTCGTGTTTTTGACCAAAACATCACATAACAAGTCTAGTCAGAGAAGGTAAGAAGGCTGACTCATTGGTCCATGGATAAATTAGATATAAATTTCCATTATTCTATGGTGAATATTTTTTCTAGTTCTAGCTTTGCAGTTTGCCAGAATTTTGCTAGAAGTTGTTCTTTGTGAGCGGAAGCTTTATAAATACATTTTTAAAAATATGTATCTAGTAATCTTAAGAAAGTGGGAAAAGTAATGGGAATATATTGGTCCAAGAGGTGTGGCAGCTTCTGGTAAATTTTGTCATTAAACTAAATCATAATTCTGCTCTGTACTTCAAAAGTAGTCTTGCAAGCAAGAAGTTTGACAATTGGCTTGATGCCTGGTGTATATTGTGTATGTATATTTTGCAAACCAAGTGGAATCTCATTTAAACTGATTCAAAATGTTGCAGCTTTCAGTTCTACAGGCAACTGAACAAATCAGCAAAAAAAATGTTGACTTTTAGTATGCACTGACCCTAGAACTGCCCCTGTGGTGTCCATCTGGATATAATAGATCACAGATGGACAGTCAGGCTTGGCACTGACCTTTGTTGCTTTCGATTGGTTGTTAGTTTGATCATGTGATGATGTTTCTAACAGACAGTGGAGCAGAAGCAGGTGTTGGCTCAGGGCACGCAGGGTGTGCCTCCTGGAATGGCCCAGGTGTCTGAAGAAGAGGACCTGCAGGCAGCAGAGGAGGTCACTTAGGATTATATGAACCTACATTTGTCCTTCAATCGACTCTCACTTGTTCTTAATCACCCACTCTTTATCTGACCAAAGGTAATTTTCCATTAACCAGTCAGTTCTGTATCCCTTTTTTTACAGCTCAGAATCAAGGCCCTGATGACAGGAATGGCTGCTATGGCATCAGAGGAGGTACATTTCTAAATGTTTGAAATGCAAAAAAGTGAAAAGGGATAGTTCACCTAAAATTAGAATTCTTACTCACCCTCATGTCATTCCAGACCATTGTGTATTTTTGTCCATAATAAAAGTAAGATTTCTCTAGTGTTGTTTGGTTCATTCTCCAAAAATCTTGTGTTCCGCGAATTTGTAAAGAAAGTGATGGAACGACATGAGGATGAGTAAACAATGACAAAATTTACCTTTTTAAAGGAATAATTTCCCCAAAAATGAAAATTAAAAAAAATATATATGGTATAGTATATGGTCAGAATGACATGCAGTTGAATAAATGATGACCATTTTTGAAAGTTGATTATTTACTTATATGTCCTCAGCAGATACCTTCTTACCAACCAAGGCAACCTTTAATAAAAAAATATATAAATTGTCAGCGGTCTCATTATTTTACATTATTTGTGTGTGTGTGTTTTGTAGGGGAAGTTGTCAGCCAGCACAGTAGGACAGATTGTTGGACTGCAGTCTGAGGAGATCAAGCAGATTGCCACTGAATATGCTGAGAAGGTGAACAGTGATAAAACTCCACTAAACCTCTAAAAAATAGTCCCTTTATTTTTACACCAAGAACAATGGCTTGAGGCTGGAATGCAATTTTGGAATTTGGAATAAAATTAAAATGTTCTGTTTTTATAAGTTGTATAGTGTGTTCCAACCTAATACATTTATGTAATGTGCATGTACGTGTGATTGGGCAGACGGAGCGCTCTGTGGAGGATCGACCAGAAAGATTTGGACCTGCGCAGCAACACAGGCGTCAGCTGGCATCACTCAACAAACAAATCACTCAAAAAACAAAAGAGCTTGAAGAGGTAATACACATTCATACAAATACCTCACATTACAGTTTTGAGAATAATGATATTACAGTCATTGTTTCTTCTGTTTGTTTATATTTTCATTGTTTCTTGATTTATTCAGCTGCAATCCAAACAGCAGGAGGCTAGAGCGGCATGTGAGGATGCTAAAACCAAACTAGCGGAGGTGAGACAATTAGACACATACTGACAGAAAACTGGTTGACTTATATCATTAACATGGGTGTTTTTTAGGCCACAGCACAGACTGAAAAGCTGGAGAGAGAGCTGAGCTCACTGGAGGATGTAGAATCTCAAGCAGATTCTGGGTAAGTAAATAGAGAGCACCTAGAATTATTGAAACTTTGGCTGTATCTGAAATCGCCTATTCTCTGAGTAGGTTCTTCTGTTGAATAAGTATGTACTTAAGTATGTATATAGTATGGATGTGTGCACTATGAATGTCCTGTGAATATTAATGTAGTCTGAACATACTACATTTGCCATGTTGGCTTTGTCATGTGACTTAACGGCATCAGTTGCATCTCTTCACTGCCGTTCACAACTTCTCTCCCATGTCCTCATGGGATAATAAACACAACAGAAGTAGTAGAGTACTTTCGCCTACTGTTTTATGAATACTTTGAATTTGGACGTGTTACACTTTATGCATAATATTTACTGCTATATAGTAGGGAAGTATGCATAATCGAAGGCAACCATATTTTTCAAGTCATTTTAGACGAGACACTCAATTCTAAACTTAATGAGCTGTCTAGTTAGACAGCATTATAAAGTATCATACATTCCTGACATGAAGGCACTTCCAAAAGGTAGGTAAGATACCTTGTTCTGGCCAAATTTTAAAGGCACTAATTCCACATTAGTGAAATTTTGTAGAAAAAAAAGGTCCGCTACAGAGGTGTAGTGATGTATGAAGCACTGCTCACAGTCACTGCAAAATCTGCGTGGGGAAATCTTTCGTCCTCAACAAAATTTCTGATTGTGTGGATTCCTATTGAAATGACTGCATTTCGTCTGCAAAGTACACTTTACAAAAGTAAATGTGGGTTACATAGTTCAGTCTAATTAGAAATGGACTATTTGCTTCTTGTGTATGTTATGCTTATTAAACCATTGTGCCATCAGCTTGGCATCACGCTAACACCAAACTGTATAGAAATCAGATGAGAAAAAGTAAAGCCAAACAGCATGATAATTCTTGGAAAATGTCATTATCCATGTGTTATTTTGAAATATTGTGTTTGTTTTTATCTTTCAGGTTACTGGAGAAGCTTCGTGCTTTGGTGGCCATGAATGAAAACCTCAAACATCAAGAGCAAACGTTCCGCTCACATTGTCGCGTATGTTATCATGACGACCCTGTTGTTGCAATACTTTGCTTTGTCAGTAACACTGAAGATATGAATGTATTATTAACAGTTATGTGTGTATAGGAGGAAATGAGTCGTCTGCAGCAGAATATTGAAGAGTTGAAGCTGGAGTATGGAGAAGGAGGAGATGAGAAGAAGGTGCCTACATAGCCATCCTAACTGACATGAAACCTCATAAGTGACTGATTTGGAACGCTCTTCATAGCCAGCAACCCTTTTGGTGTTAGGATGCCACTATGCTAATGGCATAACAAGCATAAAAGTACATATCATGAACAAATATTGAGCAAAAACCCAAAAAGATCAATTAGATATAGCTTTTTCCTTCATTTTGTCCACTATCTTGAATACAGTTTTTCTCTGACCTCTTTCAGTTGCCATATTTCTTGTGCCCAATGCTGCCTTTGTAATTTGACCAAAAGAAGATACCTTTTGAAACAATCCTCCTAATGGGAATGTGCCAAAATTTTGCAACAGAGCCAGTTTGTGTCATTCTGGTTTAGTTTCTCAGACGTACCCTCTGTGTGTGTGTTTGTAGGAGATGAATGTGTTGATTGATCAGCAGTACACTGCAGACAGAGAAAAGCTTCAGAAGATCCGTCTGCTTATGGTAGGTCAAGTTGAACTGATGGTTTTACACAGCAGATTACTTAAGAGATTCTTTATACTCACTGTTTTACTCTGTTGCCCCCGCAGGCTCGGAGGAACCGCGAGATTGCCATCCTGCAGAGAAAGATTGATGAGGTTCCCAGCAGAGCCGAGCTGACCCAGTATCAGAAACGCTTCATTGAGCTGTACAGCCAAGGTGCGTGTGTTTAAAGTCAGCTATTCTTCTCCATTCTTTTAGTCTGCTTAAACTCTGCCCCTTTCGTACAATTGACCTCAAGCTCTCAATCAGACCTGCCTCCATCCAATCAACAACCATTAAATTGAGCAAAGACCCCGCATTACATTATTTTCTCAATTTACTCAGATTTTGGTCACAATACAAAAGAAAAGATATCTCGCTGCTTCTATTACTTAACAACTTTAAGGTATTGGCTATAAAATAGGTCCAACTGAATGAGGTGAAATCAATTGTTCATTTGGTGTTTTTCAGTTTCTGCAACACACAAAGAGACAAAACAGTTCTTCACACTCTATAACACCCTGGATGACAAGAAGGTTTACCTGGAGAAAGAGGTATCAGCTTTGTTTACCTGTGCTATTGGGAATTAATGTTCTTGTATTTATGAAGAGAATCAAACTCTAGTCAAGAGGGTAGTGTTTAAAAGCATGTGCAGTGAAATTGAGACACTGTCTTTTCTTTCACAGGTCAATCTGCTGAACTCCATACATGATCATTTCCAGCAGTGAGTTTTAAATAAAACACTACGATCCATGTAGAATTTTCCCAATATTACAGCAGTCTCAGACAGTCTGTATTACAGCAGTCTCTGACAGTCTCACTCTCATCCTGAAGGCAGAGTTGAATGTAAAGTGTGTTTGTGTGTTTTTAGAGCCATGGCTTCGTCAGGAAGTAAAGAACAGTTTCTCAGACAAATGGAGCAAATTGTGGAAGGAATCAAACAGAGTCGTATAAAGGTATAAAACCAGACTACTATATCATATAAATAGAGGAAATCTGCTACTATTGATTATTTATTTCCATTTTGGATATGAATTTGTTTAATTCCACTCTGGCTATTTGTGGTTTTACCCCATTAGACAAGAACATGAATTGCATTAGTGTGTTTTTCTAATGTGTATTTGTGCACTTAAAGATGGAAAAGAAAAGACAGGAGAATAAGATGCGCAGAGATCAGCTGAATGATGAGTACTTGGAGCTGCTGGATAAACAGAGGCTCTACTTTAAAACGGTCAAAGACTTTAAAGAGGTAAATACAAGTTTATAGCTTTAGATTAATTTCTTCCCTCCTCCTTTACATAGGGTGTATAGACATTAATCTATTGATAATTGATATTCTGTATTGAGGAAACAAATGAACGATCTTGTCTGTTCTAGGAGTGCCGCAAGAATGAGATGCTGTTATCTAAACTGAGGGCAAAGGGAGCGTCGTAACGGCTGGATTTATACACACACCCCTTTAACACACAACTCCCAAGTAGCACTTCAAACACTCATCACATTCCCTGATGTTGGAAATCCATTGCATTACAGCCTCATGCTGAGATTACATCTGCTTTCAGACTGAAACACTCTGCTGTTCAGTATGTTTATGTATTAGCCTAGATTGTTCTAGGTTCAGAGATGGTGAAGCATCTAACTAATGTACTGTTAAACTGGAAATGTTTTGTGCCTCGATATTGCCTTATTTAAACCCTTAATGTATATAACACAAATTCCCTTACTAATCACATTTGTTTTTGTATCATGATGATAAAATTCTGCTGCCATAAGAGCAAAATACATTAAAGTTGAAATGAACTACCTGCTGATCTGACAGATTTATTGACTATAGTGGTTTCAGACTAGCAAAGAGTCACATATGATACACTAATGGTAGAAACAACCTGGCTTCTTACAGTTCACAGATTGCCTCGACCTGTAAATAACATTACAAATGAGATTTGCAATTCTTGTGCACATTTTAAAGAATGGCAGCCTTATGGATCCTAGGACTGTACAATAGGACATTTACAACATAATTAACAAAATGCTGAATATAAAATGAACTAACCTCATGACTATTATAATTAATATGCTGTTTTTTATTTGACCAGTATGGTTTCTTAAATACATGTTTTTAATAAGGATAAAAACCTTAATAAAATGATTTTATATATATATATATATAAAATAATATAGTTCATTGGTTGTTAACAGGTATGTCAATTCCTTTTGCATCTCTCACACACAAAATATTTTTGTGGCATTTTACAGGTTTTAAAATGTTTAAGGAAAGTAAGCATTGTTGTTTATCGTTATATTGGTGCATAAATGAAAATGATTAAATCTTTCTCAGAATTTTCTATTCTGTCAAACAATATTGAAAATGTCTTCTGTAGGAGCCCTTTGAAAACAAATACATGAATGAAAAATCAAACGGCTTAACTATCAAACCCTAGTTGCCCCTACGGTTGTAGGTTCAATCTCATGTGGAGAGAGCAGAGAAGAATCATACACAATATATGTTTTAACATTTAATGAGTTGGGCCAGTAACAATATAAATTCAGCATTATATAACGGCTTCTGAAAACAGATTTCTGTACAGGCATGGAATGCAGACTGATCAGAGCTCTTCTCAAACGATTGAGAACAAGTTAACAAAATGACAATTGTGTAGTCTGACAGTTACTCCATATAGATCATAAGAGGTGCATCACAAGGAAGATTGGTCTTATTCTCAGCGTGAGAACTGTCTACCATCTCCCTTCCTTTTGTTGACGTGTTTGAAGATCTTGGCCTTCTGGACGTTCTTAGATTTCTGGTAGCCAAAGCCTCCGCCGCCACCTCGCTTCTGCATCTTCACCCCTTTACTGCTGTGAACTTCTGAGAGAGCAAATGGTTAAGGAACAAACACCACTCTGAACTTATGAATAAATATAATATAAAGGTCTTGTACTGCTAATAGATCTACAGTACCATTCAAAAGTTTGAGGTCAGTAATATTTCTTTTTTGAAAGAAACTGCTTTTATTCAGCAAATTGATCAAAAGTAAACGTAAAGACAATGTTATGAAAGACTTATTTAAAATAAATTGTTCTTTTAAACTTCTTATTCATCAAAAGAAAATGTATCACTGTTTCCACAAAAATATTAAGCAGCACAGCTGTTTTCATCATTAATTATAAAAAAAAAAAAAAGTTTCTTAAGTACCAAATCAGAAATTTGCATGATTTTTGAAGGATCATGTGACACTGAAGACTGGAGTAATGATGCTGAAAACTCTTTAAATTTAAAACTCTTAATTTACATTGTAATATTTCACAATATTGCAATTTTACTGTATTTTTGATCAAATAAATGCAGCCTTGGTGTGCATATTACCAACCCCCAAATGGTACTGCATGTACAACTATATGTCCATGATTTAAAACTATTAAGTAACAAGTCCCACATGCAAGAATATTCACTGTAATACAGTGTGAAAGGATACTGAGGTCCACAAAAGGTGGCACTTTAAACCCAAAGGACATTGCCACTTTCGGGAGGTCGAGAGTCTCTACATTATAGATTTGTTTGAGGGAATGCGAGTCGTAAGCTCTGATGTAGGATTTGTAGGCCTCCTGAGATGATTTGTGAAGGTAGTAGTTCTTCTCTATCAGCTTCTCCAACTGCAAAAGACAAAAGCAAATACCAATTTTAAACTGGTTCACTGGGATTTAAAGGGATTATATTCGAAATGAGTAAGAAATTTAGATCAGTTTGACTGAATATGAAGTCTCACCTGAGACTGAATATCAGAGATTTTAGCCCAGGAGAACTCAAACTCACTCAGAGGGATCTTTAGAGGAACACAAGAGAGAGACAATAAGAAATGCATTTCTTCAAGATCCATCTTATTGAATTCATAAGTGAATTCATTTTTATACATTTTTTTTTTAAATGTGTCCATATAGTATTTATTCATTTTATATATACATTTAGTTAACGTGTTAAGTTATACTCCTGTCATAATCATACAAAGCCAACACATATTGAAAGCCAATATAAAACCATAACTGTAGTGACTTCATACTTTGGCCTGTTTGAGAAATCGTAAAAAGCCGAGCTCCTCTGGTCTTAGGATCAGGAGGGCATGTCCTCTACCATTAATACCACGAGCTGTTCGTCCCACACGGTGGATGTACTCCTAAAATATCAACCGAAAAGTCACATATAAAAATCCAAATATCAGCGCATATATCTATCAGCAAAGCTGGACTAGGGGGCATGAGTGCTGTACCTTTGGATCATCAGGTGGGTCGAACTGAACAATCCAGTCCACCTCTGGGATATCGAGACCTCTGGCAGCCACATCCGTACAGAGGAGAATGCCAGAGTCTGCGTTACAGAACTGGAAAAACGTTGTGGTTCTCTTCGTCTGTTTCTGCTTCCCCTGAAAGACCGTGAAAACAAAAGCATTCATCACACTGCTTCAATGGCACTTCTCATCTCGCTTTGAGTGCGTACGGCTCAGTGACTCACGTGAATGGCCATGACGGGCAGATCGATGTAATTGAGCAGCTCATAGTGGTACTTAACAGACATGCAAGACGAGAAGAACACCATCAGCTTCTTCTTGCGGTTCTTCTTCAGAAACGTAAAGAGCAGCAGGAAACGTTTCTCCGAAGGACATACAACATATCCCTAAAAACAACACAAACCATAACTCAAATATGACTTTACATGATCAACTGCTACTGATAAAGGAGCGAGACAGGTGAGCAGTTTACCTGTTCTAGTCCTTCCACGGTGGCCGTGTCTTTGTTGTCATCCACCCCCACATACAGCGGGTCCTTCTTGAGGGAGATTCGTGCAAGATCCTCCACCTTCCGCGTCTGTGTTGCGGAAAATAACATGGTCTGTCTTTTTTCTGGAAAGAAAGAGAAATATTTAAGGACCTGCAGGAAGCCTGGTTTAAGAAAGTGATGTCAGAGTGACCAGGTTAGTAGTTCTTACTAGGCAGTAGTTTGATGATCTGCTTCAGTTCTTCCTCAAATCCAACCTCTAGTATCCTATCAGCCTCGTCAATGATCAGACACTGAAGGTTCTTAAACATGAACCTGGGTGTGTTCTGTGGAAAGAAAAAGAGGTCAAGTACACTCCACAGACCCGTGTGGCAGAGCTGCTGATTGTAAAAGGCCTTACCTGCAGGTGATCGAGAAGTCTGCCAGGTGTAGCAACCACAATATTGACTCCATTGGCGAGTTTCATGGCTTCAGCAGAACGGTTGCTGCCGCCCATGATGAGGCCGTATGTGTGCACATGATGAGTCATCAGCTCCTTCAAGACACCATACGTCTGCATGGCCAACTCACGAGTGGGAGACAGAATGACCACTCCAGTCCCTGACACACACACACACACACACACACGTGTGTTACACCTCTAAGGTCATACTTACAGCTATGAATAGAACTATACCAATCAGAGAATGCCGATATATTAAATGTACACTCACCATTTCTGGGCATAAATTTGAGTTTGTAGATAAGCTCAATGGATGGAATCAGGAAAGCCAGAGTTTTACCGCTTCCTGTTTTAGCTGCAGCCAACACGTCTCTGTTGGACAAGAATGAGCACATATCCCAAACATTTATACAAAAACAACAAAAAAACGATTGATTGAACAAACAGAACAAGTGATGATTACTGTACCATTGAAACCCTGCCATGTTTGATGCACTGCAAACTCACCTTCCTTCCAGCAGAGGTCGAATGGTCTTGTGCTGGATCTCAGTCATGGTTTCAAAGCCCATTTCCTTCACTCCCTTCAGTGTATTTTCACTGACCACTTCCGCCAAAGATGCAAATGACTTGTCCTCAAATGCACCTTAGAAAGTAATCAATGAGGAGCTTCTGTTAATTTATGATTAAACTCTCTTTTTATTTTTTTTTTTATTAGTAATAAACCGTGCATCCCTTATGTTGTCATTTAATAATATGCACAGTATTTTTATTTCATTTGTCAAAAAAAAAAAAAAAAAAAAAAAAAAAAAAAAAAAAAAAAACTTACTGGTTTATTTTTATAAAGAAAAAAAAAAGGCTAATTTGCATTTTAAATAAAAGCAAAGAAAATGCAAAACCTTTTTTTTCCATCAGCTAACTGAATAAAAGAAACTTTTGTAAAGTTAAAATTGCATTACTATATTATTTATTTTACTAGTAATAAAGCATGCATCTCTAATTTTGTTACCCAATTACATATATACACACATATACACATATATATATACACACATATACACATATATATATATATATATATACACACACACATACATATATTATTTTTCCCATTTATTGGACAAAATAATAAAAAAAACTTTTTGAAATGTTTTTCCTAAAAATAGGCAAATTGATTAAACCAAGCTCAATCGTATATGACTCATAGCAGACTGTGTTTAACAGGTTGTGCCGTGTTTACCCGTGAGACCCGTAGGAAGCTCTGGTCCATCTTCATCACTATCATCCTCCTCAGCTGAACCCTCTGTGTCATCATTTCCATTCTCTGTCATCTTTTCAGGTTCTGCACATTCCTCCTCCTGTTTTTCATCTTCTCCATCAGATGCTTCAGTTGTCTCTTTAACTTTATCCTGCTTTTTGACCTTTTTCACACCTAAAGGACCAGATCCATTATTATGGAGTATGCATATACATCTCAAACGCTATAATTAAATTGCATATATAGAAGCCTCCTCTCTAGTTACAAATATTAGCCATTGCCAATTCTATAGTGACTAACCACCAATTACAACAATATCATCACAGCAATATTAAAAACTCACCAGATGCTGCGTCCCCTGCACCGTCCAGTTTTCTTTTCTTTTTCATCTTGATTTTCTGTGAGGTTTCGTTCTCCTCAGTGGAGACACTTTGCTGTCGCTGCTCTTTACTGATGTTTGAAGCAGAATCACTGGTCACTTCAGATTCGTCCAGCACAGCGTTGACCTCTGCCAGATCAGAAACAAATACAGCACATTTCATCGACTCACACCCAATATGAGGAGTCGGTTAATTTATAATGTTAAAGTTCCTCAATAAAAATACTAAACAACACATAAACAACAATACAATTACGATTTAATTAAAACTATATGTCGCTGTGCTAGGCTAAATACAACTGACTAAAATATAAAATTAAACTTTCAGCAGTGTGATTATCACATGCTAGATTATGTCTGAGTTAATTAAACGTCACATTCATCTCTACAATTAATCAGAAAAATCACCTCCGCCATTTTCCTCTTCTTCCTTCTGAGCTCTGAGCAATTTGCGTTGTTTATTTTTTTCAGTTCTCTTCGTAATTTTCTTGCGGAGAATCTTCGTCTGCATCTTTATGTCCGCCATGGCGGTAGACAAACACGTGTGTGCGTGCTGCGTGGGGTCCTTCGCTCAGCTGACTGGCTCACACTACGCCTGACTGAAAATAATAAAGACCCTTTTAAAACACATAACAGCTTTAGTTTCAGTCGCTGTCAACAGCGACACCGTGTACGGTTTGTTTTGACAATTTAATTTCCTATTTGGAAAAAAAAAAAAATAATAACGGGAAAAGAATAGAATACTCGTTAGTTTAACGAACGGAAAACTAGAATTTGGCTCAATTTCTCCTCCAATATTCCATTTGCACGTGGTTAGAAAAGCTTGACTGCCCCGTCTTCTATACTAAAATAACAATAATACAAAGACATAAATAAGTACATAAATAAATAACCTGTGAGACGGTGGTAGTTGTTGATTCTGTTCTGTGTAGGGATGGAGTTTAGTAGTACACCAATAGTTCAATAATTATTATAAATTCGTTGTATGAGAAATATTAGCATACATGAAGCGTTGACGCTCCCTAGTGGTTGAATGAAGGAATTATCCTATCGATTTTTTTTTTTTTTTTATCCTATCGATATTGACATTGTATCCGTGTTTGCATAGCGTTTGTTTGTTCACTGTGCGCACCTGACCTTTATGAAATTTAATATGTTATCAGAAATGATAGAATTCTCCTGTTATGCATAAACGTTCACGGCTGCACATTGTTAGTAGACAAATTAAACTACTAAAAGTGTGAATTGTTTATTTACTAAATGTGAGCCTGGACCACAAAACCAGTGGTAAGGGTCAATTTGAGATTTATACATACAAGCTGAATAAACAAGCTTTCCATTGATGTATGGTTTGTTAGGATAGGACAATATTTGGCTGAGATACAACTATTTGAAAATCTGGAATCTGAGGGTGCAAAAAAATCTAAATATTTAGAAAATTGCCTTTAAAGAAGTTCTTAGCAATGCATATTACTAATCAAAAATTAAGTTGTGATATATTTATGGTAGGAAATTTACAAAATATCTTCATGGAACATGATCTTTACTTAATATCCTAATGATTTTTGGCATAAAAGAAAAATGGATAATTTTGACCCATACAATGTATTTTTGACTATTGCTACAAATATACCTGTGCAACTTATGACTGGTTTTGTGGTCCAGGGCCACAAATATCCACATTAAACACACTGGAAAGAAACTATTATACTAGAAAAATATTCAAATAACTTTGTTTTATGGTCTGCATGTGTTGTGAAGCACATTTGTCTTTTGTCTGTGCCGCTACAGGGTTTTGGGAACTGCACACTGAAATGGCAAAGAACACAGTGGACTCAGTGCTGCTCACTGAAGTGTGCATCTTTCCACGTCATAGAGTAACACACACAAAATCAGCCTTACAAGTTCACTCAACTACACTGACCTCTTTACTACTGAGGAATTGAAGGAGATTCTGGGTAGAAACCAATTTCTTTTGTCAATAGGCTCTCTGTTTCATAACCAGCACATTTCACAAGCTGAACCTAGACAACTTACTGATACACATTACATCCCAGGGAAAAGATTTGTGCGGTCAGTCAAGCAAAAAAGAACAGCTGATTTGTAAAACTGTTGTGTGCACACAATATACAGGTGTAACCACACATCACATCTGTTAGTGTGGTAGAAATAAAACAAGTTTCTTTGTAACACATTCAAACATACACATTGCATTTATGACAAGAAAATATACTGTTTCAGAAAATGTACTAGTCTATTAACACTTATGGCATTTTTCCTGAGAAATATTTTTTATCAAACAGAAGGGTTCATCAAGATAAGTTCACCAAACAAACAGGTGCTATCATACAGTTCAAAAAGCTTTGTGAAAGATACATAATCATTAATCAGTTACACAAAAATGAATCTCAAAAGCATTTTGACAAAAAGCAAAGCAATAAAAGATCCTGAGCAATGACTTTATTTAGATATCTTCAGGCTGTGATGAACAAAAGAATCAATTCACTCCAACATTATTGAGAGATTATTTTCTGCTAGCAATTATTTAAAGATCTATAAAATCCATGTTTGTGTACAATAGTGACATTAATATTAACAAATTAATAATAATTTCTATTTATAAATGGCCATGTTTTGAATTATTTTATTTTATCTTTTTTTTTTAAAGAAACATATCACATAAAAAAAAAAATATATATATATATATATATATATATATATATATATATTTATTTTTTGGTCAAGGCCATCTGCACCATAAATCAGTTGCTAGTTATGTTAATGTTTATGTATTCATGATGTGATTTCATCCTGAATAAGGAGTCACTCCTCTGGGAAGCTGTAGGACGTGTGAGAGCGAGTGTTGCTTGTTCTGCAAGTGAACGATGCATTATTGTGCCATCCCAAAGAGGCACAAAATCACTTTCTTTGACTTTTTCATTAACTGTTCCCATCTGGTGGAATGACCTCACCAGGAGATGGAGTGTTGCTTGTTCTGCTGACAGATGGAGCTTCAGGCCAAGGGGAGTACTGAAAGAAAAATAAATAGTTTACCTATGTTAGGTGGCTGTTTTGGCCCCACCTCTTGACCTTATTCTCAATATGGGTTGCTTTGGTCCAACAAGCAATCATGTGAATTCCAGTCACATCTTGCTTGTGCGAGAGAGCTTAATATTTCACTATGACCAGTCAAAGTAAAGAGACACTCACAGGAGGCATGGAAAATTCAGTGGTTATAGATGTTTGATGTAGACCGCTAGCTTGAAAGATTGAAATCATTAACACATGGACAGATACTTCACCCAAAAGTGCAAATTGTCATCATTTACTCACTGTTCTGATACTGTAATGTTTTCTGTGTTCCTTGAAATACAAAATTACATATTAGGGAGAATGTCAAATCTGCTCTTTTCCACAATGGTTACTTACACTCTCAAGCTCCAAAATAGACAAAAAAACACCATTTAAGTGTCATAAAATTAGTCCATATGACCCAACGCATTGGAAGGGAATTTGAAATATGAATCTGAAATATCACATGACCAACTACTTTTGCATAAAAATGAAAATTTTAGCATGTACTTCACTGAGCTTTCTTGTTATTTTAGAGCTGTATAAAATCAAGATATAATTTCTTTGCATGGAAAGAGGACATTCCCAGACATTGTGCCTTTTGTGTTTTATGGAGGGCAACAATACAGCTCTGAAATTATATTATAATGTCTGATGACACAAACAAGCTCAAATGCTACCAAGGCAGATGTCTTACCTCAGTCAGCACTGTCGTTTTATAGGATTGTTGATATTTTTCTCTATCCTGAGGACTCTTTTTCTCAATCTTTTCTCTGTCAGTCTTGAGTTTGCGATCTGTGCCTTCCAGCTAAGAAGAGAAGAGAAGAGAGGAGAGGAGAGGAGAGGAGAGGAGAGGAGAGGAGAGGAGAGGAGAGAAGAGAAGAGAAGAGAAGAGAAGAGATCAGATCATCAAAGGGATAGTTCACCCAAAAAATGACGCTTTAGCAGACGCTTTTATCCAAAGCGACTTACAAATGAGGACAATAGAAGCAATCAAAACCAACAAAAGAGCAGTAATATGCAAGCGCTATGACAAGTCTCGGTTAGCCTAATGCAGTACACGTAGCAAGGTTTTTTTTTTTGTTTTTTTTTAAACAAGTAGATAGAATATAGAAAAGAAAGCTAGTGTTTTAGTTTTTTTAAGAAAAGCTAGCAGTTAGAGAATAAATATGCAATTGATAGAGGGTCAAGTGTGTGTGTGTGTTTTTTTTTTGTTAAATAAAAAAGAAGGGAGATAGATAAAATAAAATTAGAAAAGAGAATGCTAAAGTTAGAGGGTCAAATAAAGATGGAAGAGATGTGTTTTTAGCCGTTTCTTGAAGATGGCTAAGGATTCAGCTGCTCGGATTGAGTTGGGCAGGTCATTCCACCAGATGGAAACAGTTAAGTTAATGAAAAAGTTCGAGAAAGTGATTTTGTGCCTCTTTGGGATGGCACAATAATGCGTCGTTTACTTGCAGAACGCAAGTTTCTAGAGGGCACATAGGTCTGAAGTACTGAATTTAGATAAAGGGGTGCAGAGCCAGAGGTGGTTTTGTAGGCAAACATTAATGCCTTGAATTTTATGCGAGCCGCTATTGGTAGCCAGTGCAAATTGATGAACAGAGGTGTGACGTGCGTTCTTTTCGACTCATTAAAGATTAATCGTGCAGCGGCATTTTGGATTAATTGTAGAGGTTTGATGGAATTGGCTGGAAGACCTGCCAAGAGAGCATTGCAATAGTCAAGTCTGAACAGAACAGGAGCTTGAACAAGGAGTTGTGTTGCATGTTCTGAAAGAAAAGGCCTCCAAGGTTTCTAGCTGTTTTTGAAGGAGTAATGGTTGATGAACCTAACTGGAAGGTGAAATTGTGATGAAGTGATGGGTTTGCTGAAACTACAAGCAGTTCTGTCTTAGCTAGGTTGAGTTGAAGGTGATGGTCCTTCATCCAGCAAGAATGACAATTCTGTAATCATTTACTCACCCCTATTTTGTTACAAAACTGTATGAGCTTCTTTTTTCTGTGGAACATAAAAGAAGGTATTTTGAGAAATGTCAGTGTTTTTGTTCACTAATAGTCATTGTTGCTATTAAACAAACACACAAATAAACCTTGAATAGGTCTTCTATTGGACAACTTAACTAAAAACTGTCAAAAATTACCATAAGTTTTTGAAAACAAAAATGATTTGAGAATATTTCAAAGAACATCAGAATCAGACAACATCTGACAGATAACATCTGACCATCTTTACAAAAGTTCACATCATCATAAATTTCATAAATGTTTTACACTTTTCAAAACCCTTAACCACTGTTTATTTCTAGGTTTAGATTGGAAAAAAAAACATGTACTGTTCTGTAACTAGTTTATAAAAAGGTGATGCATCTGAAAAAGGTGACAATGTAAAAATATGTAATTCCTCTAACCTACCTTTACATATTTACATCTGTATACTCCACTAGTGTCCTATTAAGCATATGGATTTCATAGGACTGACCTATAGTGCATTAAAACAAGACAGATTAAAAAGAAAAGGCAAACAATCAGAAGAAAAAGCAGTGAGAAACATACACTGCTAGTCTCACCTAGTAGAATCGTTAAAAAAAAAACACATTCACAGTACAGTTTGTAATGTTCAATTTTACTGCCAATGCAAAAATGATTCATATTATTATAATGTATAAAATAAATATATGTATAAAAAACAAACAAACAAATAAACTCCCACATAACTTAGGTTCACTCTTTATGCAATGTTTTGTTGGTTTTGAAATAGTAATGGACTTCAGACATCAACTGACAAAAGTACAGACTGATATGAACTGGCAAAAAAATACATAAATAAATAAATAAAAAATCATTAGATGAAAAGACATAAATCCTAGTGTTTTGAGTACAGCATTAAATGTTGGCTTAAGTTGAACAAGCACAAGAAGGTAAGTAACTTAATTTAACATTACCTTGATTCAGATTTGTGAGTGTTTCGTCCTGGAGATGTAGCTGCACAAAGCACATAATGAAAAGGAGACACTCGGATCTCAGCGGACTGCTGCTCCTCTTCATGCTTGAGAAACGGAGCAAGAGCATCTCTGAGAGAAAATAACCGAAGCAGAAACTCAAACATCAAACCAAGTGGCCACACTAACAAAAAACACAAAACACACACAAAAAAAGTAGGACAGAACTCTTTGAAGTACTACTTCGAAGAACACTTTACGAACATGATATTTCAGAACGTGCTTTGGTAAATATCCAAGTGCCACTGTATTGTTTCAATACCTTCGCAAAAGCAGAAAAGACAGGAGATATAGCCAGAAATACATTTCATGTTGAACAGATTAATCCAGAATGATACATAAACGTATATTTTTTTCAGAATCATTGGCGATAATGATGAGACCTTGACTTGGCTCTTCCGAAAACACTTATAAGTCACCTAAAGTGTCAAATGTTATCTATATACAGTATGCATTTTCGTTTTCTTTTTTAAAAAAGAAGTTCCTTCGTTAAGGACTTTTCAGGTAGGCTATACTAATGTTTGAAGTTACAATTAATAATAATGATTTGTTATAAGTTATGTTAAAGGTTTCATGTTTTTTTTTTTTAAATATATTTTATAACTTAAAAAAGTTAAATAAATACATAAAATCTCTAGTCTACTTAACTCGCGAGACTGAACTTACCTTATATAATTAGTTTGCGCGTGTTGTTGATAGGTTTCAGGATGGCTGTGCCAAAACAGCATACTCTCCAGTTCGGTGACGCTCTTAAAAAAAATAATAAATAAAAAAAATAAAATAAAATAAAAAGTAGTCAAACTCGTGGTCGCCGGGGAGGGGACCGTGAGGGCCGCAAAGGCTTTTCTGAACCCAGCGTGTCCTGTGTCTTTTATGGTCGCGCGACGGCCGTCAGGTGACCTGTGAGTGTCCCTCACTCTGCCTTCATCCTTTGTCACCTGCACCGACGCTCGCGGACTCTTCTGGACCACTCGTTTAATAACAAACGCAGATGGAAAGACTGATACTGTGTACATCAAAAGTCAAGACTAGCTGAGTTGCTGATAAACGATATTTTGCGTGCAGAACTTTATTAACTAGATCATGTAATGTGATGTTTGTGTGCGCGCAGGTGCTTCTGTAGCCTACTGCATTCTGACATCTGTATTGTTGGAAAGCCTGATATCACTGAGGGCAATACTAAAAACTTTGATATTTGGATGAATCTCACAAAAAAAAAAAAAAAAAAACTGTCAAGAACATCCAGGTTGTATTTCACCGAAAATGAAAATAAAACGTTATATAATTATTTTGCATAAATAAAAATCAACTAGGCCTACTTTTTAAACAATTGACAGTATTTTTGTGCAGGATTTGATAGTAATTGATTTATGATGATTTTGGTTAAATAAATCCTTGTGTCCAGACAGAATGATTCATTACGGAGAATTATATTTTTTTCCACATTGAATGTTTGAGAAAAATGTAATTTAACATAATTTGTTGTCATAAAAACACAATGCAAAATAATGCAACTTTACAATGCAAAATAATATATATATATAATTTAAAATTATTTAAAAATAGCTTCAGATTCTTTATGCAATATATAAATCTATGTTTTGATTTTGAGGTGATGTGTAACCTGGTCATTTCTTTCGCACTGGACATTTGTGGCACTGGACTAACTAGGACTGAGTACACATCATCACATGTGACTTTGTTTATAAATGTACTGGTACGTGAATGGTGATAAATACCAGAGTTGCTGATAGCACATTCAACAGCCCCACAACAATTTTAGAGTTTAAAATAATCATCACAATAAATTCATGTTTCTGGTTGTTTTAATTCTAGGCCAAACTTAGGGTGTAAATCTATCACAAGCCTTTGGAAAAAACAAAACAAAAACAAAACTAAAAAAAAAAAAAAAAAAAACTGTACATTAGGACAGGAAATGAAATAACAAATTTATAAATACAAGAGTGTATCTGTGTCCAGTGACAAAACGTAAAGTCTAAAATGCGTAGTGAAATATCTGATGGAATATCATTAGAGGTCAACATTTGAGGAAAACCATGGGGCCACGTTTCACGTAATACTTGCATTGTTGATCCTCACAGTTGGCTTTGTTCTTTCATAAACAGATTATTTTTATGAATAGCCCCAGTCTAAACCAAAATGATGGTCCATGGTCTGAACCGGTTAAAAACCATTAGAAAGAAATGCTGCAACAAACAAGGGTACGCACACTTAGCATACCAATAAAAGCCACATGCCCCAGTATATAATACTTAAGGAAAGTAGGGTGCTTTCAAATGTCTGTCCTTAATTTCTAATATGGCCTGGTTCACAGTCTGAGACAAACAAACATTTTGGTCAACTCTGTGAGACCCATTTGAGCTTTGCACTTGTCTACTTCCCCACACGGGCAACATATTAATAATAACAATAATAATAATACTGTATTTACAGACCGCTGACGTGGCACAAACAGCCAAACCTAGGTCGGTCGCGGCAGCACAGGATGGTTATGTCGTCAAAACATGCAGGCTATTTGTTAACGTGCAAGAGTGCAACATCATTTTTACCTTAATTTTGTGGGGGAGGGAGAAGCAATGATTGTAAGGTATGTACAAAACACTAAACGCTCAGCACTTAACATCAGATGGGAAAAATCTCCAGATGAACAAGGAAAAAGAAAGAGTTCAGAGAACATCACCTCTAGTTCTTGAGCCAGATTAGAGGGTTTTCATTAGTGTCATGGACACGTGCTGCGCAAACTTGCAGCGCCATGCTTTAGCGATGTAGTAAGAATGCCTGTGGACACGTATATCTTAACAGTCTGAGTTTGGAAAACAGAAAAAGGAACGTAAGGCATAGTAGTTTGGAAATTTCCATCACAATCCTCTGGCTCCAAGAACAAAGTGTAAATCGGTTTCATTCATGGTTTCTTGTCTGGAGATGCTCCTGGTCATGTTTCCAACTCCGCTCGAGTGTTTGTGAACTTTTAAACGTCCAAGTGTGTTGTGGCTTGCACGTTTACTCAACAAAACCCTTCGCTTTTTTCCCCCCAAAGATGAAAGGAAAAGCTCTACATTCAGAAGTTTGTCCTTGTATTCTGTAGTGAGGCCCACATTTTTAACACATAATCCATCCTATAATAAAATCAACACAATTGCTTTACATTAGCCTTCTTAAAGACTTGGAAACAAACATAATTTCCTACACTTTCAACATTACGGGATGTGGTATTGCGGTCCCATGAAATAAAAATGAATATAAGAATGTTTTAATCCTACATTTTTTTGGTTGTCATTGTAGCCAAACCTACAAATTAATTACATTTTTCTCTTTTCTTTACGTTTATCACTCGGCCAGCCAAATGATCCACTAGCATTAACTGAGATTCAAGTGATGTATTAGTTAACCCAACTGTGCCCGTTTAAAATATCCAAATAACTCAATTAAACATTTAACACCACTTGCAAACATGAATAAGTTATTACTAATAAATGTAGTTACCGAATCACCTCTTCAGAAGCTGAAGATAGC